>PVJX010002191.1:0-135998 GCA_004027295.1 Dolichotis patagonum | reverse complement strand
CTGATGCATCACATAGGATTTATTTAAGCATTTGAAATCACTGAAGGAAATTTTGTTTGCAAGTTACATCTCATGTGATGGACTTGGGATATTTTACTAATGTATGCAAATCATCCACACAGAATATTTCAAAAGAATCATATTAGCAAAGATTATATACCATACTCTATGACATGTTATGTACAGTTACATATGCAGCGCAGATTATGTGATAGATAAATGAAAAGGCTAACGTACAAATAGAGAGATAAAATCACCAAGGGATACTACATGAAGGATATATTCGATCTTTACATTTCTGAGCAGTCTTCTTTGAAAACTGGTAGAGTCCACTACTCTGTGTGAAGTTCATGATTATATTTTCAGTGGCCATTGATTGTTGGCACATGAGAGACATCCAGCTTGGCCAGGGCATTGCTGCCCACTCCCCCAGTAGGAGGGTGTACAGGACACCAGGGAGGCAGAGGGAAGCTGGAGATCAGCGACACCCACCTCTGCTTAGGGCTGAGTGTGCTCGGTGTCAGCACAAATGCTGTGTGCACATTTCAGGAGCCCTCACCATTTCTATCCAGCCTGAACCTATAACTGTTAATTAAACAATGTTATCAGTTGATTCAACACATATGAAAATTTTGAAATTAATATAAGTTCTAATTATGAGTTGCAGATGGGATATTATAGAATGTATGGAAGAAAAATATTTTTAGACTTTAGTATATTGTTGCAATTTTAGTGTAATCCATGAACTCTTTCATCATAGCGAATCTGTAAAAGTGTTTTAAAATCCTGATCCTGTATCAAAGAAGCAGCTGTTTGATGCAGTCATCATTTGTATTGATTTGCTCAGCGTGAATTTTATTATTTTCTGCTTTAATATGGAAAATATCTTTCCTTTATGTGTTTTAGGTTAAAAATATTCCTGTTTATTCAAGACTTTGACTCGCATATTTATGTTTCTTATTTGAAATTCTTCTGACATTTTAACATGAACATTCAGTGTTTTCAGCCTCTCTCTTAGACCTGTTTTATTTTGCCACACAGGTTGTGAATGCTGGGCTGTGTCACTTGAGGTTAGGATGTTTTAAAATTTTTTCTATGACTCATTATATTGAAGAATGTTTGATTTCATCTGCATTGCTTGTGCTGTTTCCATACTAGCTATGGTTGTTGATTTCTAGTTTCAATCTTCCATGACCCCATACTATATAATTGTCTTAATTCTTTTAAATTTTTACTAGCACAACTTTACAATCTGTAATAAATATATTCCTGATGAATTGTTACATACATATGTGTGTATGAGCAGGGTGACAAGGAGGAACAAATGTAAGCATATATACAGCATTTACCACCTGGGCTGTCAGGGGCCACAGCAGAGTCAGGGGTGGAATAATGCGGAGCGGGGTGTTTGTGAGCTGCAGAGCCAGAGGATCTCGTATGTGCTCAGAGGCCTTGTGCTCACTGCAGGTTCCCCTGTGAGTCCATGGCAGGAAGCAGAGAGTCTGCAGTGGAGATTCAAGAGTCTGCATTGTGGTTGGGATGGACATGCAAAGGTCATCACAACACTGAGGGCCTCTGAAGAGGCAGAGATCAAGAAGCCCTCTTCCCCTGTTTATTACCTCTGGGCTACAAGCCTGCTGCTTGCTGGCCCCTGCACCCAGTGTGGGTCTTCCGTCATTAGGAAGTCAGTCATGCAGAGTCACTCAGCTCTGGGCTACACTAACCACCTTATATCCACCTTAATCCAAGTTTTATTTCATCATTCCCTGTCCTTCTCCCATTCCTAGCTCTCCTTCCTCTCTTGAGAATGTCTGCATTTAATTCTGCTTTATGGCCAAAATGGTTTTTATTTTGGAGAAATTTCTGTGTGCTTTTGTTGAAAAAAGGAAATAAAAGATTATGTTCATTTCTTTTACTATTTCTTGATACAAATGGCCATATTTCCTGAGCCTTTAGTCTTCTACAGAAATCATTGATCACACCAAGGTTCCATTGCTTATGCAACTTTCATAATAGATATATTTTCACAAAGTGTAATCTACTTCATTATTATTCTCCAAATGAATATACAACAAACACCCACAATCAGGACTGATGCTTCTGTCTGCAGTAGGCTCAATGTCGCTTTGGTATTTTATGAGCAGTGATCTGAAGGAGCAGATTTGGCATTTTCAACTCTTTCTCATGATCCTTGTACACAGTTGCTTGGCCCCTGAGTGTGATTTTGAGACTTTTATGCTCAGACACCAAAATCACACTCTTCGCAAATATCAATAAAAAACTATTGTCTGTGTACATTCCCATCAGCATTCCTCACATTACTATGCAATATAAAACTGAAGTCCAGAAATAGATGTGAGCTTAGTGTATGCACCAACTTAATTCTCAATGCCAGTGGTGGCCTAGGTTGTGTTGCCAATGCTAGGGATGTGCATGTGCTCCCACAAACAGACCTGTGCCTTCTTCCCTCTTCCCATACAGGAATGCACAGAAAAACAGAAAAATCAACTTAACTGTAATGGAGAATAGTTTTAAAAATAAAGTAAGAGACAAAATGCAATCATTTCATGAAAACACTATATGGAAAAGCTATTAACTTGCTTCAGATACTGTGGAAAATCCTGCTTTCAAGATTTTCAGATCTCAGAATAATCAATGCAATGGTGGAATGGTATAAAGACAGTGACATTTAAACTACAATATTTTACATTTAAAGCCACACAGCCAGGACCACAAAACATGGATTTAAAGTATGTAAGGACCTCCATACAATGCAGTGGGTGCCTAGATGGATTAAAATATAGGCAAAATTGCTCTATTTTGTGAAATAATACAAAAAATGAATTACTATCTTGGAATCCAAAATCACCTCATAGTGGCTTAGGGAGAAATTTTGGTTTATAACATTGGGTCATATTAGGAAGTTTACTATTACATCAATATGTTTAATATATCATTTTGTAAAAGTCCAAACATAACAAAGATGACATAGCATTAACCTGAAAATTGTTGGACTTAGTTATATTAATTTTTGAAAGCATAATAAATATATAAGACTTCTCTTAAGGAAAGAAAGCAAAAAGGAATCACCTGAGAACACACATAAGGAGATATTAATAGTGTAAAATAAGTTGCTTGCAAAGCAAACATAGAAGAAGAATATAAACTATAGACCCAGGTTTCAGTAGAATTCTTCATGAAGAGGAAAATACTTTGTATCTGACCTGCCAAATGTATGAACACATGTTTTTATAGAACATTTGAAATGATACCATTACTACTGAGTTTACAGTTTATTGGACAATTTTAGTTTTATATCTCAGTATTAGTGATGGCTATTGTTTTGACAGGTAAGCAAGCATAGTTAAGAAGCATATATAGTAAAATATATTGAAGTGTAAGCGAAAAAGGACATATAGAATGAATTCAAAATGAAGATTTGGTAGACTAATTTTAAAAATCATACAATACTGCTTTGAGAGGTGAAATTTTGTAAAATTTGAGAGGCCTTGTGTTAAGAAAATAAACTTACTTCTTGATTTTTTTTCACCAGGAACCAAATTTTTAAGGACAGAACATCCCATTGGTTTCTGAGGTGGTTCCACAGGTCAGCTTGAGTTACTGTTAATTTCCACTTCTCTGAGGAAATGCATCCTCTGCCTGACTTCCCCTTATTGGGAGGAAATTTCTTAGCAAACCCAGCGAACACCACACTCCTTGGAGAAACCCTGATAACACTGAGGCTGAAATGAGTCAGGACCATTGTAGGGGAGACACACACTGCTGCTTGTGAATGCATACCCAGAAAAATGTAAAGTTGCAACTCTAACACAAAATTGGAGGGCAAAGTGATAAGGCCAGTATGAAGAGAAATGAGAAAGATTTAATCAGTCTATTACCCATTTACAAATAATCTTGAGTACGTTCTATGATCAAGGAAAACTTCTCTGCTTTAAGACTATAGTAGAAAAGCATATATCTATGAAATGCACATAATTTCAAATAAAATTTGGACTAGGTCATGGATTTGGATTTGGAAACTCTGGTGGTTCTGATAACACCCTAAAACCAAAACCAATAAAATACAGGGTTAAATTATGAACTTTAACAAACTTGTGATAGAGATGAAATTGTTCTAGAAGCTGGTGGCTGTGCCTGATTAAATAGATCTGAAAAATCATTAGATAGTTCTGAAACCTGATTAGATAACTGACAAAGACTCATCCAATTAAATTTTATTTGTGTTTTGGTTTCGTGCAATACATGCAGTAATATTATTCCCTTGGGTGTCAATCACTGAACTGCATTGATAATTGGAGGTCTCCAGTTCCCCATAAACCATAAATGCCCCCCTAAGCAAAGGAGAGACTACTCATGTGCTCGTCACCTGTCTAGTTTCTACATTATACCACAGCTGCATTTAGGAACCTTTAGGAGGCTCCATTAGTGAGTGCCTGTTTGGGCATGGGGAAGAGGACAAACTATTAAATGATAAATTCTTAGTATCTGTGAATTTTTGTAAAGAATGGGACCCCAAAAATGCAAGCTCAAATCGCTAGAAGAAAATTAAAACCGAACTTAATATTAGGATATGTGCAAACCACACAATCTCCTTTCAAGAGCCAGCCCTGTCTGAATGTAACAGCAGCAGAGACTCACCTGATAAGAAAAGTTTAGATTAGCCACAGGTAATGAAATGGATTTACCAATTACAGAGACACAAAGCCCCCAGAACACCTGGCTCTCCTTTTCTATGGTATCAGTAAAATACAGGGTTTAATTGTGAAATTTAACAGTTTTGATAGCGAAGAAATTATTCTAAAAGCTGTTGGCTGTGGATGATTAAATAACAGATCTAAAAGTCATCACTTATTCTCAAACTGGACTAGTTGCTTGACAAAAATTCAAAAAATTAAATTTTATTTGTGTCTGTCCATTTGTATAGTATCAGAAGCCTGAGAAATTAACACCTTCTTAGAAGCAACCTGTTTGTGGGACTCCCAGGTTAAGAGGTGGGCAGAGCCCAGGAGAAATGAGCTTTCTAAGTCCTAGGTTTGAGTCTTGAGTGAGAATGAGCTCCACCAAGAGCCAGGAGGAGGGACTTCAGGAACCTGAGCTCTGTGGTAGGGAACTGTGGAGGGGTGGGCTGAGGCCATCCCAGAGAAATGCAGAGAGCCCTGGAGGCAAAAGTGATAAGAAGAGAAATTCAGGGTTGCAAAAGGGGAAGGGAAAGAGAAGCCAGGTATGTGGGATAACATAACAGATGGAAGGATGTCAGTAGAAGTGGAAGGACATGATGCCCTTTGAAATAACAGTATGCAATATATTAACTAGTGTTAATCTTTTTTTAATTTTGATTGAAATTCTGTGTCATCTCTTGTGTGTAGAGGGGGGGCACTCTCAGATAGGTAAGCCAAATATAAAGGAAAAGACCTCCTGGAGCCCAGTGCAAGGAGAAGAGATTCAGAGAAACAAAAGGAATGGTGGAGAGAAAACAAAATGTGGTGTATTGGACAAGGAGATTGCTGTGAGTCTAAGAGCACAGTGGGAGGCAAACTGGAAGTCATAGGAAAGATCAAAGAGGCACAAAAGATAAAAGACAATGCAGAAGGATGTGAGGAGGTTTGAAGTGAGCCAAGCCTGATTGGTGGGACACACTGAGGAACAGAGGCATCTTCATTTTGCTGTGACCACCACACTTAATAAGTTCTCAGCCCCAGACTCAGTCCTGTGTATCAAAGGGAAAGAGTGTGAGGTAGTTTCCAAATGAAAGTGAGTTTTAATGCAAGGAGCAACACACACATCTCTGAAGTAGATGGGGTTCCAGACTGGAGAACCTCCAACATGGGGCCTAAAGATTGGTTTGGAGGTGTTTTTAGCCACGTTTGAACTCTCCCTCAGTATCAGTGGGATGACATTTCATTTATCTTTAGGCTGTGGGTAAGGGTAGAGTCTGTGTCACCCAAGTGCTTCCGATTGCCTCATTATGTTAGTAAACCTTTGGTTTAGAGGCTTCTAACATCTCATTTTAAAGGAAACACAACTTCTTCCCTCCTCTCCCTTTCCTCCTTTTTCCCAAGGTCCTGGGTCTATGAGATGTCTCTCCCAGGAGAGATCACCCTTCTAGATAGAAGGAAGCCAGACAAACTAGGGGACCTGAAGCTGCTGGGTGGACAGAACTGTGTAGGACTAGATGATCCTCAGCAAAATCTGAGGTACCAAAGAGCCTGGCACAGGCAGGATGTTGCTTGGAAATATCCAGAAGCCTCAGGAAAACATAAGTATCTCGGCTGGGTCCTGTGATTATTAACAGTGTCCTTTGAAGGAACAAATATATACGAGCTTGGAGAGGGTATGGTAGGGAGGAGGGATGCAGGGGAAAAGAGTACTCCACAGGGACAGAACCACTTTTAAAGGCAAGGAGGATGTTGTTTGCAGTGGAAATTCCAAAGATTCTGGGTAGTACTGAAAAAGGAATGAAGCAGAGGATATTTGAGGGACTTTATGAGGACCACTTCTGGGAAATTGGCTGTGCCCAAGTGATCACTTTTGTGTCCTGGAACCCAATGATTCTGTGACTAGGCCTCTGATCTCTTTCCTGGATAGACACAACTCTGGTCATCTCAGTGGATGCCCAACCAGAGAATCCTGCAGCTGTGTGAGGATGGACACGTGTTTCTGAGTGTAGTAGGAGTGTTTATGCCCATAAGAGGATGGAAGGCCACCGACAGTGCTGGGACAAGGCACGGAGGGCAGCAGACCTGGGCACATGCCCTGAGGGTTGTGTGCAGTGGATTCTTAGGTGAGAGAAGAAGAGAGAACTCACACAAAGCATTGAAACTGGGGCAGGAGGCAGCAAGAGGCAGGAGAAGCCAAACCCTGCTGAAAAACCTACAGTGGATATGGCGAGGAATCAGCCAAACCCACTTAGCAGAAGACACATGAGCAATGACCAGTGCGCATTGGTGATATTTTTTTTATTCATGTGAGGTCAGAATATATGCTGTAAGCATTCATTGTTGTTTTTTAATGTCATAAGTTATATCACAAAACTACAGAATACTGACAGAAGTGTTTCACCCAATGAGAAGCTTGTTATGATATATCCCCATTGAGAGTCTTCTCAGAAATGTAATATAAAACCTTGATTGTAGGCTCTTGCATACTAAGTTAAATTTTATGGTTTCTCTGCTTTGTGCCTTCACTCAGGCTGAAACTCTTTTCACACAGATGCTATTCCTATATTTTCACTTTTATGTGATTTCTCACGCTTCCTAATGTGATGTAATAGAGTGAAGGCTTTCTCACACAGATGGCCTTCATATGCTTGTGCTCTGCTGTGTGTTATCTCAAAGGTGCTAAATTGAGAGCATGTAAGGATCTCCCAGCAGTGACATCAATATGGCTTTCTTGTGTGTGCTCGCTTATGCTTAATAAGGTTAGATGACTGACTGAAGGCTTTACCACACAGCTCACACTCATAGGGCTTCTCTCTTGTGTGTGTTCTTTCATGGTAACGAAGGCTGGATGAATGAGCAAAGGATTTTCCACACAGGTGACATTCATATGGTTTCTCTCCTGTGTGTGTTCTCTCATGGCGACTAAGACTGGATGACTCTGTGAAGCATTTTCCACACAGATGACATTCATATGTTTTCTCTCCTGTCTGTGTTTTCTTATGATTTTGAAGACTAGAAGAATGAGCAAAAATCTTCCCACGTAGATGACATTTATAATACTTTACACCTGTATGTGATCTTTGATGCTGATGAAGTTTAGCAGATTGATTGAAGGCTTTCCCACACGCAGAGCATTCATTTTTCTTCACTTGTGTTTGAGGTTCATTATGAACTGTAATCTTAGAGTTATTTGTGAAGGTTTTCCAAGATGGCTGACATATGGATGAACTTTCTCCAGAATTAGTCATCTTGTGTCTTCTGAATGCAGACTGATATTTGAAAGTTGTCCTACATATTTTGACTTCAAAATGCTTTTCTTCGCTCTGTATTCTCTCCTGTAGATTAAGTGTGAAATATTAATTTCTTTCCCAATAATTGACCTTCATGCCACTTGTGACATTTATGTTCAGAATTTTTCGGAAGGGATGTATTAAATAGATACCATTTATGTTGCCTTTCACAACTATATTTCTTACTGTTTTTTCTAAGTGGTTATGAGGTTCCAGGGTGTTCTCTTGATGTTGTCTTAATGATTTGTACCTTTTTCTCTCACTAAGGTATTTTTCACAATGAAAGTATACAATGTGAATGTACAGTGTAAATTAGGAAAATTACATGAAGTTATTGTAGTCATCTACCACTCAACTCAATCCAATGGAACAGTTTTCATCCAAATGACTTAATTCTTTTGGAATACAAACAGTTATTTTGATATAGTAATATATCTTCAAGTTATTTTCATTAAAAATTAATTCAAAAGTTATCAGCAAATTCTAGGCTTAAATGTTCTATATTGACTTGTACACTAATAGTATATTTTTACCAATACAGCAAATATTTGTCATTTATAATATCACAAGTAAATTCAATATATTAATAAGGATGAATTAATGTGTTTCAGATTTCAGATGAAAAATTTTTCACTTAATGTAAAGATCACACACCCTGTTAATGAACTTATGTTAAATTCTAAATAATCTCAAGGCATTTCAGATCAGACAATTTATATAGCGCTTTGTCTTGCCTTAGAGAATGCCATGTACTCAGTTACTAACTTCTCTAAGGAAAGATCTTTAATTTGTGTGCAAGTATTCATGAATACAGAATTTACCATGCCATTGATTGTGTGTGTTTCATTTCTTCTCATGTGCTGAGTGGCTGTCATTCCCTCTTCTTCTTGTGCACTCTTTCCTTCTGCAATAATTACAAAAACAAATAACTAACATAAAAGTAACAAAGTCTAAAGGTGAATTGCATCAGATGCCATTTATGTTCAGCTTTGTTAGGAAAATTTATATCAATATAATATAGGAAGTCCATGAGGTTAGAAATGACGGAACTTGCAAAAATATGTGGAGATAGATTGAAGTAATTTTGAGTGCTCATTGGTTTATACCATAAAACATTGAGAAAATATAAAAGTGCATGGAAACAAATGATAAGATAAACAAGAAATCCCTCAAACTTTGGGACATAGTGTCATAGTTCTAGACTGGATGACTATGTCTATTATTTGCAATTTGAAAAATCTAACATATGTCAAGAAAATGAAATATTTCATGTGAAATAACAATAATAAACTAAGCAATTCAACAATAAACAATAAAAAACAAACATCAGAACTGAACTTAATGAATTTGATGTGAAATGAAACACATGAAAATCAATAAGCGAAATTTTTATGAGTAGTTTTCAGTTTTTTTCTTTGCTGCATATGATATTTACCTTTTTAAATTTTATTTAAAAAGAAAGAAAAACAAAAGAAAGAGAAAAAGGGTAGTAACAATACAGAATTCCAAAGGGAAAAAATTTAAAAAAGCAAGAACAAAAACAAAAAACAAAAACACTAAGTAATCGCCACTTAATAAGTTACATACTGTCATCGCTGGAAATGGTTGTTCAAGTTACAAAATTAAAATACACAAAGTAGACATTCAAACAGTGAGACTGTTAACAGTTCTGCTCAACAATCTAACAAAAACAGTAATATGGTCATCTGTTTTCCACAATTAAACATACATGTGATTATATCCTTTAGAGAACTTCCTTTTCCTCTCTTTTCACAGTAGAATTTTACATATGAAATTTACATTCAGAGTGGGAAAATGAACATCGTATCAAATGTTCTCTTTAATCCTCTGTTGTTCCATCTCTCTTCTACATCTTTAAATCCTTTTTTCTCAATTTATTTTCTTTTGTTAATATTATCTGTCTTTCACTATGAATTTTGCAGGTATTATTGATATTCATTTTGGATATTTAGAATCTGTATATGGTATATTTTAAATCTTTTCTTCCTTTCCCCTTTTCCTTCTCTGTGACTCCTGAACCCTTCACAATTTTGAGTGTTCAATTTTATTTCTTTTTTAATGCTTTTTAAATTTTTCCTTTAATTGACTTACTCAAATGAGATACCATGCCATTTTTAAATTATCTGTCTGATTTAATTCTTTCAACATGGTATTTCCCACTTGCATCTGTTTTCCTAAAAACAACTCAAATTATCTCTATTTAAAATGGAGTGGTATTCAGTTATGTACAGATACCTCCTGTCCTTAATACAAGCATCTATTTTGGACATAATTTTTGATTCCTGGATTTAGCTACTATAAATTGTTCTACTATACACATCGGTAAGCATGTATGATGCTAATATGATACATGTACCATTTTTGAAAAAACATTCAGAAAACGAAATCAGGTCATATGGAATTCCTGCTTTTTATTTTGAGAAATCTACATACTGCTTTCCATAATGACTGCAGTAGTGTATAGGCCAACAAAAACACAGACGTGTGCCTTTTCTCCACAGCCACACCAGTGGGTGATGTTCTTTCATTTCTTCATGTCTGCCATTTGTTTTGGTGTAAGAAATCTTCATTTTTCTTCAATGTCCATTTGTACTGTTTCTAATTATTTTTAGTCTACCTCATCAAGCTCCCATAACTGAATTAAATTCCACATCATCCACCATACAGTCTATTTCCATGCAGCCCATTATTAGAGAAGAACTGTTATTAATAATAGAGTACCCGTATATTGAGTATTGGTACTATTTGAAAGTATCACTGAAATACTTGTCATATATCATTGATGCATGGATGAATATATTGATTTTTTAATATACATAATTCATCCCTGAATGAATAGGGACAGAATATGAAACAATTATCTTAAACAGTTGAAAATGTAAGTACTCTCTTTGGACACATAAAGATAAAAACATTACCAAAAGGAGTAATCTTAATAAGAAAATTTCATATATGACACAAGATGTCCGCATTCTACTAGATCTCAAGGCTAATGAATACATAAAACCAGAAAATGTGAAAATATATAAAAAATATATGCATACATGACAGAACATGGGAAAAAGAAACCAAAAAAAGGACCAGAAATTTCCCAAATGCTCCTAGGAAGATCAAAGTGCTTACAAAAAGAGAAGAAAGCAAATATCAAGTAAAGGAACTCTCCCATTAAAGATGAGTTAAAAAATAGGTATTCAGAGAGAATATGACCATAGGTTTATGATTACAAAAATATCAGTATAAATGATAAAACAAGTCTTTCAAACAGAATTTAAGAGCACATTAAATACATTATATGGTCTTTCATTTAGTAATGCTACAGTGTTACAGATTATGAAAATCAAAATTATAATACATGAAATACAAAATCAAGAAGCAAATATACAAGCTTATCAGTTAATACTAAGGAAGTCTCAGAGTGGAGAAAGGCTCAGTGTGGAGGAGACCACCGACTCCGCCCCAGCTCACACTGCTGGGTGTGCTTGCCCACTACCCCAGTTCCCACCACCACAGTGCCATGCAGAATCATTGAATTGAGGTAGATTGACAGTGCTGGTTCAAAGGGAGAGTTGGTGGCCCCTCACCCAGACAGAACACCCCGGAAGGTTCTCGTCACTATGTACCCAACTAATGGGGTGACAGAAGCCACAGAGTAGGACCCTAGGAGGTACCCTGCTGACAGTTGTGACTATTGAGCTAAATAACCAGATATTGACCCAGAAGTTGAAAGTGACAAAACAAAAAACCAAAGTGAAATCTCAAACATCTAGTCCATAAGGAGCAAGAAGAGATGACAGATAAATGGTGAACTTTAAAACTCATACACTGGAAATCTCTGAAAAGACAGAAAATGAAGTAAAGAAACAAATCCATGAGGCTATAGAGGAAATCAAATTGTAAGTAATGGCTTACATAAAGACACAAGTAACCACCTTAGTAAAGGATTTGCTCAACATAGCCAGGGAAGAGATAGATAAAAAAATACAGGAACATGGGAAATTGATTGAAATCATGAGTGAACAAGGTAGAAAACAAGCAGAATCCATGAAACAGTTTGAAAGAGATATCCAAGAAACAAAATGTCTATTGAAAGCTGGCAAAACTGTTTAAATGAAGCTGAGGATCGAATTTCAGACATTGAGGATAGCATCGCAGCTAGCAACCAGGAAAAGATAGAACCTATAAAAACAATAAAGCAGCACAAAATGACAACCAAACAGCTTCAAGATGATGCCAGGAGAAACAATGTAGGGCTAATAGGCATCAGGGAGGAGGCAGGAGACAATGCAAAGGACTTAACAAAACTATTCACAGAAGTAATAATGGAACATTTCCCAAACATAGGGAAAAAACCGTGCATACAAGTGACTGAGGCATATAGAACTCCAAACAGTCATAACCAGCATAAATCTACACTCAGACATATAATAATTAAGATTTTGGTCATAAAACATAAAAACAGACTACTAAGAGCTGTTAGAGAAATGACACAACTCACCTATCAAGCAAAGCATATTAGAATCACAGCAGACTTCTCAGCACAAACCTTCACGTTAAGAAGAGCTTGGAGTGAAGTATTTCAAGCCCTAAAAGAAAGCAACTTTCCACCCAGACTGATGTACCCAGCAAAACTGTCTTTCAAATTTAATGGAGAAACAAGTTACTTTCATGACAAAGAACAAATGAAGAAATTCATATCTACCTAACCAACGCTAGAAGGAGTATTGAAAGACATAGTAGAAAGAGATAAAAATGACCACAATGTCCAGAACAACAACAGAAAGAAACCACCATCCTCAAGAAGAAATTAAACAAAGGAGGAAAGTGGGAAACCAACCACAGGAACATAATATGGCAAAGTCAAGTCAAAACATACCAGTAATAGCCATAAAAGTTAATGGGCTTAATTCACCTGTCAAAAGAAACAGGTTGACAGAATGGATCAAGAAACAGGACCCCCACAGTATGCTGCATCCAAGAAACACATCTGACTCAAAAACAAATTCATAAAGTCAAAGGATGGAATACAGTATTCCATGCAACAGGAATGCAGAAAAAACAGAGGTAGCTGTTCTGTTTACAGACAAATTGAACCTCAAACCTGAAAGGATTAAAAGAGATAAAGAAGACCATTTACATACTTGTAAGTGGAAAACTACAAGAGGAAGAACAATTATAAATATATATGCAACAGATACAGGAGCACCCAAGTATATAAGACAAATACTAATGGACATGGAAAACCAAGTACATAAGAACATAATTGTAATAGGATAACTTAACACCCCACTGTCACAAAGAGATAGATCAACTAGACAAAAAGTCAGCAAAGAAATAACAAAACTGAATCACACCTGCGAACGAATGGACTCAGTGGATGTTTACAGAGTGTTCCACCCAACCACATCAGAATATACATTCTTCTCAGCTGCACATGAGACATTCTCTAAAACATACCATATATTAACTCATAAAGCATTCTTAAGTAAATGAAAAGGGAGTGAAATTATCCCATGCATACTATCTGATCATAGTGCAATAAAATTGGAAATCAATGACAAAAAACCAGCAAAATCTGCATAAATTCCTGGAAATTAAATAACAACCTTCTGAACAACCAGTGGTTACAGATCAAATTAAAGAAGAAATAAAGCAATACCTAAAGTATATTGAAAATGCAGACACTTTATACTGTAACCTGTGGGACACAATAAAAGCAGTCCTAAGAGGAAAATATATAGCAACACATAGTCACATCAAGAAAATGGAATTAGCACAAATAAATAACCTCATGCTACACCTTAAGGTACTAGAAATGGAAGAGCAAGTCCAACCCAAAGCTCATAGAAGAGAGGAAATTGTTAAGATTAGAGCACAAATTAATTCAATTGAAACCAAAAATATTACACAAAGAATTAATGAACCAAATGGCTGGTTTTTTGAGAGCATAAACAAAATTGATAATCTTTAGCCAAACTTATCAAGAAAAAGAAAGAAAACTCCCAAATCCATGCAATAAGGACTGAAAAGAGGGAAATTACTACAGAACCCGTGGAAATTCAAAAGATAGTGAACACCTACTTTGAAAATCTCTACTCTCATAGGGTGGAAAAGACAGAGGAAATAGACAGATTTCTAGAAACATATGATCTACCAAAGCTCAATCAAAAAGATGTCACAATTTTAAATAATATCAGCTACGAAAGTAGAAAATGTTATTAAAAATTTACCAACAAAGAAAAGCCCAGGTCCTGATGGATTCAAGGCTGAATTCTATAAGAAATTTAGACAAGACTTAATGCCAACACTCCTAAACCTCTTCAATGAAATTTAGTCAAAAGCAGTGCTGCCTAAATCATTCTTGGATGCAAGTATTATCCTGATACCAAAACCAAAGAAAGACCCAACTAAAAAGGAGAACTATACACCCATCTCACTAAAGAACATTGCTGCAAAGATTCTCAATAAGACACTGGCAAATAGTACGCAGCAAATCATCAAGAAGATTATATTCCATGACCAAGTGGGATTTATTCCAGGAATGCAGGGAAGGTTCAACATAGGCAAATCAATAAATGTAATACACCACATCAACAGAGCCAAAAATAAAAATCACACTATCATTTCAATAGACACAGAAAAAGCTTTTGATAAAGTCCAACATTGGTTCATGATAAAAGCTCTACAGAAAATTGGAATAGAAGGTATGTACCTCAATCTCATAAAGGCCATTTTTGACAATCCAACAGCCAAAATTACACTGAATGGACAAAAACTGAAAGCCTTCACTCTAAAATTAGGAACAAGTCAAGGATGTACACTGTCACCACAACTTTTCAACATATTTCTAAAAATACTAGACAGAGCAATCAGACAAGTGGGAAAAATAAAAGGAATAAAGATATGTAAACAAGAAGTTAACGTATCATTATTTGCAGATGACATGATAGTCTACATAGAAGACACCAAAAACTCCATTAAAAGACTAGTAGAGGTAATAACCAAATTCAGCAGTGTAGCTGGATGCATAGTCAATGTGCAAAAATCAATAGCATTCCTGTATAGAAACAACTCACAGAGGGAAAAGTTAGGGAAATATCACCTTTCATAATAGCATCTAAAAAAATGAGATACTTAGGAATCAACCTAACCAAGATCATAAAAGATCTTTATGCTGAAAAATATATAACTCTAAAAAAGGAGATTGAAGAGGATATTAGAAAATGGAAGGATATCTCCTGCTCTTGGTTAGGAAGAACAAACATTGTGAAAATGGCCATACTCCCAAAACTCTTATATGGATTCAATACAATCCCAAACAAAATACCATCAACATACCTTACAGATCTAGAAAAAGTATTCCTAAAATTCATCTGGAATCAGAAGAAACCTAGAATATCAAAGACAATTCTGAGCAACAAAGGCAAGACAGAGGGCATCTCAATTCCTGATTTGAAATTATACTGCAAAGCTACAGTGATACCATCAGTATTGTACTGGCTAACAAATAGACCTGAGGATCAATAGAACTGATTAGAAGATGCAAACACTACCACAAAGACAATCAGCCACCTTATATTTGACAAAGGGGCTAAACAGGTTCACTGGAAAAAAGATAACCTCTTTAATAAATGATGATGGAAAAACTGGCTTTCCTCATGCCAAAGACTGAAAATAGACCCATGCCTATCACCATACACTAAACTCAAGTCAAAATGGATCAAGGTTCTAAATATTAAAACAGAAACTCTAAATATAATGGAAGACAAGGTAGGTAAAAACATTGGAGACTTAGGAGTAGGGAGAGAATTCATGAAAAATGCAAATTGCACAGGAAATACTTCTAAGACTCAACAACTGGGATCTTGTATTACAACAATGTTTTTGCATTTCAAAAGAAATCACCAACAAAGTGAAAAGAAAACCCACAGAATAGGAAAGAATCTTAGCCCACAATCCCTCAGACAAAGGACTTATATCCAAAACATATAAAGAACTGAAAAACAATGAGCCCCCATATTCAAAGACCCTCTCCAAAAATGGGTATTGGAGATGAACACACAGTTCTCAGATAAATATATACAAATGGCAAATAAATACATGAAGAAATGTTCACCATCATTTGCATTAAAGAAATGCAAATTAAAAGAGCAGTGAGATTTCATCTCACCCCAGAAAGAATGGCTGCCATCAAGAAAACAACTGATAACAAATGTTGGCGAGGATGCAGGAAAAGGGAACATTACTCCACTGCTTGTGGGCGTCCAGATTGGTACAACCACTGTGAAAATCAGTATGGAGATTCCTCAAAAAACTAAAATTGGAAATTCCATTGAATCCAGCTATTCCTTTCCTGGGTAATTTCGCAGAAAAATTGAAAACTTCAGGCCACAGAGATATATGTGCACCTATGTTCATAGCACCACAATTTCTGATAGCTAAATCTTGGGGAAAAAAACAAAAATGCCCATCAACTACAGAGTGGATGAAAAAAATGTGATATTTTTATACAATGGAATACTACTTAGCCAGAAAAAATGATGATCTTGTGACCTTTACAGGTAAATGGAGCCAAATTGAAAATATCCTCATTAGTGAAATAAACAGGATGCACATGACAAATATCACACTATCTCTCTAGTGTAAAAAATAAAAACTGACCCAATGCTGGGATCCAAAGAGTATGATAGATATTGTGAAAGGGAAAGGGAAGGAAAGTGCTCTAAAGAGTATCATGAAATGTATGGTGTGTAAGATAATTGCCAATATTACTGAATTTCTATTGGAACATTGAACAGAAGGATTTTTGCTGTCAAAGTTTGAGTGTCTAGCCACTAATTATGCTTTGATTTGGTAACTTTTGCAACTATTTTTTGAGACAACAACAAGAAATGTATCAACTAGTGATTCTACAATGAGAATTGTTTTCCTTTGAATGTCTTGAATTCTGTATTGCTCTAGCATTTTCTGCTTTTCTATTCTCTTTAATTTTCTTTTGTTTCTTCAAAAAAATAAAAAGAAGAAAAATAGGAAATATAACAACCATTGTTAAGTTTCTTTCACTCTGTTGTGAAAACCTATATTGACATTGTTCTGAGTTTGTTGTTGCTGTTTATGCCTTTTGCTTTTTGTTCTTTTCTCACTTTTATCTTTTTAAAATAAAATAAAAAATACAAAGGACATCTTCAATAAATTTAACATAACTTGCTGTTATACACACATGCACAATCTACACATACACCAACAGTCTAGATTATATTTCATTTAGGCTCAACGTCACACTGTGTTACACATAGTGATAATATGTACTCTAAAATCAGAAATTACATTTCTGTTGATGTCAGCATTCCTGTTCTGTGGAGTACTTCTGATTTTACCAAAAACAAATGAGAAAAAGCAGAAAATAAGAATAAGACAATTTGCTGAATCCCGAGCAGTAAAGGGTATATCGTGCATATCTCTTAATGAAGCAGTTCCTTACAACAGAAGTATGCAACATTCAATAAGCAAATTTAGCCAAGTAGTAAAATGAAAGTCGTCATACAGAGCACTACAGATTAGCTGTATGTTACAATTGAACACAGAGGAAAAAAGTCAGAGAATCTAACTATTCACAATGCCTTCAAAATGTATAATAGGTTCTTAAAATAAATTTAATAAATACATTAAATTTTCCCCCAAAAATTTGAGAATAATGAATGAATACATTTAATTAGATGCTAAAAGATAGATAAAACTCTTATGCTTCAGATCGAGAGTCACATAGAAGTCTTATGTGTACAGAGTGTTGAATTTGGGTACTTGAGAAGATCTTATAAGTCCTCTGTTTATCAGTGGTTCAATACACTAATAAGTGGATAGCTGAAAATAATTTAAGGTGTTCAGCCCTGCATTAAAAGAGATGATCAATGGGTTATGAACTGACCTACCCACCTGAAACCTTTCTTGTCATACTTTCTATTTACGCTTTCATGAATCAAACCACTTTCAGAGGAAATAGTTCATTCTGCCATGATATTTTCATGGGGAGCAAGACAACCTTACACTGAAAATTCTGATATTCTTAACCCTAATACACATACTTTTTAAAAAATTTGCACTAACAGGTAGAAAAGTGAAAAATATAATATGCTATCTTTTGGATGCTACACAATTGCTATTGATGTAATAAACATTGTGTCAAATGTGATCTGTAAAATAATCAGAGCATTTTTTCACAGGACTAGAAATACAATCCAAAAGTCTGTAAGCTAGAACAATATATGAAGAAAAATAAAGGATTTTTGAGTAGGTAAACAAAACTCTTGAGGTAAGAATAGCACATATCTAAATATTCTACAAGCATAGAGTATGAAAAACAGCAACACATTTACATTAACACGGGAGTGAAAGGATATTCCTAAAGGTCAAATGTGGTAGATAGGTACATAGATAAACAGATAGAGAGATACAGGTATTTTACTCATTCAATATAAAAATCATGCCATGACAGAATGGTCTTTTTAAGAGAATAAGCCAAAATAGGAAAGGCAAATGTCACAGGATTTCTCTTACTTTCAGGATAGAGCAGTTGATCACAATGATTGCAATGACACAAAATCAGAAGTAGGCTATGTAAGAAAATTAAGAGTAAACAAAGGAGAGAGGTAATTTTAAAGAGGAAAGAATTTTGTTTGAAAAAGTCCAACAAACCAGAGTCCATTGTGCAATTTACACATATATATAAGAGCTGAATTAATTCTACAGTTTGGTATGATTAATATTTACTATTTTAAAAGGATCCAAAAATACCAGTTAAGCAGAACAGACAGGCCAACTGAAGTTAACTGATGGATTTTAGAAATGTAACTAGCTGGATACATACAAGATTTTTTTAGGATTAGTTTATTGAAAAATGAAGAGAAGAGCCTCAGTACATCCATGGGGGAAATGTTAAATTTAGATCATGAGGACAAGAGTCCCTAGGTAAAAGTTTAACTCTATCATGTCCCTGAACATTCTTTTCCTCTGAAGACAATATAATGACAGGAAAACACATGAACCCTAAAGACTGTATAAAATATATAAGGACAAAACTGCTGAAATTTTGGCCAGTGTCTGATACAGATACTGCAATGGTAGTGTTCATTCACTTAAGAATGTGCTTCACATCCTCAGGTCTTGGGAGGAATAACAAGAAAAATAAGAAGCCAATTTGCCCTTCCCATGAGCCACCCAGAGTGCTGATTAGGAGACAAGATCCCCTGCTCCGTAAGCAAGAGGCTGATTTGGAGGACGGGCTGAGTTGATTGTACCTCAGGTACCAACGCAATATAATTCTGGTATTGTTTGAGTGACTTTTCAGGCCTAAGGCCTGTAGTCTGAGCACCTATTAAGAAGATAGCCATATCCACTATAGAAAAGATGGGGGAGTTCTTCTAACTTACTTTTGAATCCAACTTTTTTCTCACTGTTTAGTTTTGTTCCATTTTATTGTTATGCTTTATTCAATGTTCTGTTTTGATTGGTTTTATTATATGTGATGAAATGGGAAACAATTTTGAAGATAACATGAAGCATTAAGGGAGCAATGTTAATTTCCTATTTTGCTGTTGTGAAATCTTGTATCACTTTCACTGTTTTGTTTTGATTGGCTTTATTCTGTTTTATTTTGTTTGGTTTTATTCTCTTTTAAGTCAAATTTATTCTTTTGCTTTGCTTGGTCTTACTCTGTTTTGTTTTGTTTGATTTTATAATGTCTGACAGTAAGCACAGCTATTTTAAAGAAAACAAGAGACATTACTGTAGGCATTGTTGATTTGTTATTATCTTGTTTTGAAGTCCTGTCTCACTTTCATTGTTGTGTTCTGATTAGATTTATTCTGTTTTGTTTTATTTGATTTTACTCTCTTTAAATTTAAAAAAGTATACTTCACATACTCATTGTCCTGTGTGTCCTCCATAGTGAAATATCAAACTGTCATTTACCTCCAGTCTGGTTTATGGGAAAAACACTGTGATTACCACCAGCATGATTTCTCTTTCATGTACGTGAAAGAGCAGTAATTTTTATGAAAAGTTACATTATTTCTGAAAATGATCATTTACAGAAGTAATTTTTCTGAAAATTTTCATCATTTCTGACATTTATGAAAAATTACATCAGCTTTGCAGTATTCCCATTGTATCTTAAAGAAAGTAAAGAATTAGATAATGATGGTTATAACAATAGTTACACAATATGAAAATTCTATGGAAAACTATTGAGAAGGAATAAGAGGAAATTAGAAAAAACCCAGGCAATGTGTTCAGCAGGAAAATAGTAAAGTCATTTCATTAAACTAGGAGGTAATGTGCACTGTTTCCAAATTTTCAAGCGCTTGGGACCCTTGTGTTCTTCTTAAGTTTAGAGAAATTACAGAATCACCTGGAGTTCTAAATCATAAACTTGAGTTATTTGTGAGAAAATGGATGCACTCATGGACTAAACTTAAGTAGAAATATATTAGAAAAACAAGCTTCAATATCACATGAGTTTTGCTTTTCTTTGTGAAAACATATATATAATCAAAATATACAACACACTGAAACAGGAGGATACATATTTTGCAAAGTTAATGGACTCCCAGGATTGAAGGAGGGAGGATACATGGAGGGAAGTAAAAAAAAACAATAAAAATTTAAGGTGACTGAAATACACGTACCAAATTTCCTCAGGAATGCATTCATGTGATACAAACACGTACTACAAGAAATGAAGAGCTGTAAATAGCTGAATATGGACAGAAAGTGTGTTTTCACTTGGAAAGACATAAACACCTCCATGGCAGGGTGATATAATTTAAATTTATAATTTAACATTCAATACAAACTTTTCAAGTAGACTCATTCTCTAATTTTCAAACATATCACGCACCTCATCATGACAGTCAGGTATGGAAGACCATCTATAAAATATTTGACATATTTATTAAGTCTATAAAGTTTAGTTCAGAAATTGGCTCATGATTTGGTGATTTAGTTACATTAACTCATGAAATGATTGTCAAGAATATATTAAGAGGGATAAAAATAGTTTCTTTATAAATGACAATGAAATTGCTTTTACATAGGTTTCATGCCTATGAATGAACCAGAACAGAGATTGAGGGGAAAGTGGTATGAATTCTAGACAATGTTTGATTGATTGTACATAGTATAGAAGGTAGGTGCATACATAGGTAGATATAAACTTGATCAAATAGACTCACCAAGAGACATCAGGTTCTTGATGGTTTCCTGCATCACATCTCTATACAGCTTTCTCTCTGGTATGTCCAGCAGTGCCCACTCATCTGGGGTGAATCTAATGATCACGTCTTCAATAGTGATTGATTCCTACAACACCATGCACATTCCAATTTAGACACAGAAATAGTGACAAAATTCCTAATATGTGAACTGAGATGATGCCACTGAGGCATAAGAGAAACTGCTAATGTGGAGAGGACAAGCTGCTTACGAATAGACTCCACTTAGTCCTACCATGGTTCTTTTGTTCTACTACCATTGGTTCTATCTATCACATTGTGTCTTATTGGGATTTGAATATGTGTGATAGTTTAAACAAAATTTTTCTATTGAAAATGAGATATTATAGTACCCATTGATCATTTTCTGTTATTTGGTTCAGAAAGCCCTGTAATTCTTTCACTCTATGCATGGCTTTATACTATTGTGTTATGTGTGATATTATTGTATTTGAAACTATGCTCAACTATAGCAAAGTAAGTGATATGGTGTTAGCTACTGTTGATGTCTGGTTGTCTTAATGTAAAGTGCTGTGTTGCCTATGTTGTCCTGTTCTGATCTGCTCTGTACTGCCCTCTTTTGTTTTATTCTCTTTAAAATAAAAAAAAATTTTAAAAAAAGTAATAGACTCCACTGACTGCCAGCACCAGACTGGGACCTAATGTCAGAGACCATCCCTGAGAGACATAGGTTATATACTCATTAAATTATTATCTCCTCATTAAATAATTATTACAGATAGTGTTACATGCTACATGGTACAGTAAAAAGAGGTCAACTTCTGATAAATATAGTAGTTATGTCTCCTACAAGTTTACCATAAAATTTAACCTTCAAAATATAAAACAAAAAAATTGTACCCAATTAATTTTAAGGAATTTTATAAACAATATCATAATGAAAGCTATTACAATGTTTTGTCATTTGTATACCATGGTCATCATTAATTAATTCCCACCCATGTATCAGATATTACTCATCAATTGAGTGGCTTAGACTTCATTAAATGTTGAAAGAACCAGCCTTTCTGTATCTGAATGTCATACATTATATGTTATTTGTAATAATGGAAGAAAACTGGAAGCTGTGATTTCTATATAGGAGAATTGGATAGTTTCACTATATCACAGGATCATTGGTTGCAATATATATTTATTCAACACAGCTTGATTGATGAGAATAATGATGCAGGTCAGACTGATAAGCAGTATAGAAAAATCTTCTATGACTTGTTCCCTGAGGACAATTGTAATGATCATCCCAGTATTTTCTGGGATTTCAACACTATTCTATAGCAAGTATCTTACATTTGGATGCTATCCAAATCTTCACATGAAAGCAATTTTTTTTTCAGCAAGTATCTTTTGAATTGTTCAAAAAAGAATCACTGGAATGCTATGCTGACACAAAGAGAGATAAATTTGAGTAGTTTTTAAGAAAACTGACACACCTTGAGATGATAATATTCATTGAAATAAATTGTGCATAAAGATTGAAGATCCCTAGGTTTATCTTCACTATGACTTCATTAAAAAAAAGTAAAATGAAAGACATGATAAGAAAAAGGCATGGCGTGGTTTGGTAAAATGAGGATTACCAGGAGAAATGGGAGAATGAGGGGGGTTGGGTGAAGATACTCAAAACATGAAGATGTCTTTTGTATATAAATCAGCACCACATAAGCAATTTAATTATTATGTAACTCAAACATGCAACAATAAAAATGAAAGTTTCATAAAACTTACGCATTTTTCCATTTTTTTCCATTTTCATTTTTATAGTCTATTCTTATTTGTCTAGCATCAATAAAGTTAGTGATCATTCTGATAAATGATATTCAGCAATCTAATATGAAAAATTGATCCATTTATCTTTGTAACTTCCCTTTTGAAATCTACTGTCCCTTCCAAATTTTTTCCTCATTGTAATTCTTCAACTCCATTTACTGGCACATTTGTATACAGAATGTTTAAATCACTTGTATGGAGTTGATAAATGTACATAACACAGTGTAGTTACTTTTATATATCTTGCCAATCCTTTGTCTTTTAGTCCTATTTCAATTAAATATATACTAAACTCCAAAATTCCTATTATACTTATTTTGTACTGAATTACATTGCTTTATTTTGTCTGAAAGAAAATTTAAAAAATCAAATAATTCAAATATTGGTAATATGAAATTAAAAATTGTTATACATTGCATAATTTTGTCTTCAAAAATAGTTGTTCCGATACCTTATGTACACATGCAAACTTGATCAAACAATATAACACTGTTTCTTTCAATGAACTAACAGAATGAGTAGCAAACTTATCCTACCTATCTTGCATATACATATAAATGCATATATATGTTTATATATGTATATATATACATATATATACATATATGTCTTCTATCTTTTCTCTCTTCATCTATCCCAGTTGACTTTTTTCCTTTTGATTATTTCTTTACCTTTCACATTATATTACACCGCTTAGATCTTAATCACAATTTCATTTTCTTACACAAGGGAGACAACACAATGTTAATCCAAGCATGTCTCATTTGTTTCACTTATGAGTATGGTCTCGAGTTGCATCCATTTACTTATAAAAGGCTCAACTTTATCTTTCTTTATAGCTGAGGTGTATACCATTATACAAAACTAGCTCATTTTTTTATCCATTCTTCAGTCTATGGGAATTTCTCATATAAGGGAAACCATAAGAAATACAGAATCTGCCAAGAAATTATATACAGTTTTGAGGAAAGGAAAAATTTGTGCCAATATTTTGATATACTTACAAATGGAGGACATGAAAGATATTGTTTTTTGCACAAAAACACACTACACTGCTGGCTTTTAAAGAAGAAATTGAAAATGCATGTTGTGAAATTTAATGTACATTTTTGAACAAGGTTATGCATGCAGCAATATCACAATTGTCTGGAAGCGAATTACTACTCTTCTGAGAAAATAATGCAATTGTAGAAGCTGAAGGTGAATTTTATTAATTTCTTTTATGAATTTTATTATGTTCCCATAAATGAGTATTATGGTATTCATCTAACTACTTCTTCCTAAATCATGAAAATGGATTTATAGTGATTGTTTTTATATTTTACAGAGAATATAAAGCTGAATACAAATATAATTTAAATACAAAATAAAGCTAATCAAAACAAACCAGTGTAATTGACACAGGACTTCAAAACAAAGCAGAATCAACAGTGGTACTATAATGACTCACACTGTCTTCAAAAGAGCAGCAGATAACTTCAAACAGAAAAACTCAAACAACACAAAAAAGAACACAACCAACATAAGCAAAACAATGAATGCAGTAAATGACTTCAAAGCAAGATAATAATAAACCCAAAATAGCTACCATAATGTATCATGTTATCTTTGAAATACCTGTCCATGCCATTTGATATAATAAAATAAAACAAAAGAGTATAAAGCCTAAGCCAACAAAACAATAAAAATTATACAGGACTTCAAAACAAGGTCATAGGGAATGACAATGGCTACCACCTTCAGAAAGAGACTCCCCCATATGCTACATTGCCTATTGTTATCTTTTTGAACAGATGATCACACAACAAGCTTTAGACATGCAGTCAGTGAAACACTAAGCACAATTAGCACTCAAGTGTATTTTAGCCCAACAGCTATCATCACAGCCTGTGTTTCCCCAGATAAGCTGGCCACTTATGCCGTGGGAGAGGGGAATTGGCTCTTCTTGATTTCCAGCCTGCACAAAGGAAGGGGCTGGCATTTAGCTCTTCCCCAGGGGCCCAAACATGGTGCCAATTCACAGGGCAGATTTTCTTCTTGGTCAAATCTTGTTCTCTTCCCTGCAGTCTGTAAATGGTGTTCACTCCAGGAAAAGGCTGAGGACTGCCTGTCCCCCATATGCCTGCACGTGGTGTCAATTTACATGGAGGGATTTCTTCCTGGTGATTTCATGTTCTCTTCCCCTACAGTCTGCAAACCTATGGTGAATTCTTTATAGCATATGTGTCTGATTTATTTAACATAGATTATGGTTTCAAGGTACACCTGTTTTTCTACAAATGACTCAAGCTTATTTTTCTTCCAGCAGCATAGTACTCTTTAGGAGGATCCTATCAAGATTTTGAATAGAAAAATAAGTTCTCTCCAATTTAAGGCGAAGTGGATTATAAGTGATTTATCATTCCATGTCTTCCTACACTCTTTTCATTGCTGCACAACAGGGCACAGACCTCTTTAAGAATCTTTGACACTAGGTAGACTGGACAAGCTAATGAATGAGGTTGCTGTGTTTGCTAATGCTGTGTTACCCCTGGCAATGCACATATGATTGCAGTGAAGGGCATGGGGAATGAGGACGTAATTTCCAAACTGTTCCAGGAATTGAGTGTGCAGGACATTATTTCACTTGATTTTGATGTGATAGAATATATACACTCAAACACAAAAAATTAAACACATGAATATATATATATATATATATATATATATATATATATATATATATATATATAAAATTGTAGTAGATATTAATGGTTTTTAGACCCAAAATAACTATCTCACTGTCAAGCAAAGCATTAATGGAGTTCAGGGATTTTAATATGTCCTATTTGCACTCAACAATTTGTATCTTCTCTCAGTGAGGTTGTCAGTTTACTGTAAAATGCTTTCTGACTCACCTGTGAATGCAATGCCATTAGCAGTTTCCTGTAGGGTTTCACTCACAGGTGAGGCAAGGTCAAAGCTTGAAAATTTGTGAAAAGGATTTCACACTTCTCAGAAGGTGTTGGACGGCAAGCAGTACCAAATGAATCTCTCCAAGATTTACAATCCAGACACTAGAAAATAACAATTTTGGGAATAAAGAACAAGAATAATGAATTCCTGAGACCCACAAAAGCTCTGACAGTTACATTGTAGTGTATAGAATAAAATCAAAATCCAATATACAACAGAGAAAATGGAAGGAGCTATCTGCACTGCCTCCTGGGTCCTGGCTGAGGTTTAGTGCGGAAGGAAGATCAAATCTCCAGGGGCACAGTGCCACAGGTGATCATGGAGATGTGCACCATGGAACTGCACAGTGGAGTCTTTGTGCTACAGCACCTGGTGAATACCTCCAGGCCCAGCTTCCTCGAAACATTTTGGGGATAGCGCTTTACCAGAGGGCAGTCTATGGAAGGGCTGTCCCGTTGGTGGTCACAACACAGCCATAAATGCCACATGACTTCTTTTCTGCAAGTCTCACACTTGTATAAAAAATCTATTATTTTAGGACTTATTTTTCCCTCTGAAAGACTGGTACTTGTGAAAGAATCAAGGAAAACTCCTAATTTAAGTAGGACATCTGAAAATCATCACCCTACTAAAATTTCTACTAAATGAGGGCATTACAGAAGAAACAATCAATGAAATAAAAGAAAGCCTGGAGGTTTTATCCTTTTAATGCATTGGAACAAGGTTTTAGAAAGTAGAATTTAAGAAGTAAAAGTTTTATTTGATATAGCATTATGCAAAATTTCCAATGCAAGTAACTTCAAAACTCTTGCCTAGAATATGTTTTATAAACATCAGTTTAATTTTCATAACAACTGTCTTTAAGTCGTTAAGGAACTTTTCCAAAAATATGAATACAATTAAAATTTATATGACAATATGTATGAGATGTTGATAAAGAGAAATCTATAAGTTATTGAGGAATCTCTATTAGAATGAAAACCATAGATCCTTGTGCCCAGCAGACCTCTTGGGGTTGTGTGACGTGCTCAACATCCTGTTGATCACATACTATCACATGTAGATAAGGAGGAAAGCATGAATAAGACCATTACTATGAAGAATCTGCAATTTAGTGAAAAAATGAAACATCATAACAAACAATGACTGGAAGTTTTTGTTATTGCCAAAATACATCTTAAACTTATAGGAAGCAATTGCTTGACATAGACTCAAAAACAAAATGAAAGAAGACACAATAATTAAAATTACATGTAGGCAATGCAGAAGTGACTGCTGATCAAATAAAGTTTAGAGAGGAAAAGATAGTGCTTTTATATAATGTTTCTAACAATCGACAGAATTCACTTTTTAAAAAGTCAGACTCACATTTAATTATTTCAAGGGAATTC
Organism: Dolichotis patagonum; assembly: GCA_004027295.1. Classification (NCBI taxonomy): domain Eukaryota; kingdom Metazoa; phylum Chordata; class Mammalia; order Rodentia; family Caviidae; genus Dolichotis; species Dolichotis patagonum. Next base: position 108,609 of record PVJX010002191.1, on the reverse strand, counting down.
CCCAAAGCTAATTTGGCAAAAAGTAGAGATCTCTGGATTATGAAACAGGTTCCCAGGCCAAGATTCTACTCACAATTTTCACAAAGCATACACATACTTTTTTCTCTAATGGAAGTTTGGGAAAAGCACTCTCTCTTTTTTGTAATGTTTTATTAGTGTTTCTTTGAAGGTCTCTATGATCAATGAAACACACTCTAAATCATTTCTCATTTTAAAGAGAGGACAACATTTAATACTGGACATTTATGATTTCATAATATATTAAAGGGCATAAAAAAGCTCCTCTGCTTTTTGAGACAATATTTTTGCTACAGCAAGTAGTATTTCTTCTTTGCTTATTGAATTTTGCTTCTTGAAAAGAGTCTTTGCAGCATGCATGGACACTGAAGTCTCTGTCCTGCTATCTCATTGAGCATTTTTAATCCATCTGTGATTCTTCTCCATCTCTTTATCTCACCAGTTGGCTTCTCTGCAGAAATGGATCCAGGGAATTCTGCATCTCCAATCAGCACATCACTTCTCACATTTGATCTCCACATGCTCTGGTGAATTAAGCAGAGGAAATAGTTCATCCCACAACACATTTCCTATTTCTGTGAAGTTGAAGTCATCTTTCAGTAAAGAGTCTTCCTGTGTATCCACGGGAAGTCCCAGTCACACTGCATCCACAGCACGTTCCAGAGTCTAACAGGATGAGGTTCTCTGAATCCTCAGAGACCATAACAGGCATTTATGGATTCAAAATGAGTGCTCTATCTTTACAGGTCTGCCGTACATAAACTATAGTCATCACATTTTAGCAGCTCACTCCTTGCTTTTAGAGAGAGAGCATAGTTTGAAGATTACAAATGGCCAGTTTTAATGATGAAGGACCAAATGTTTTCAATGTGCAAAGCTCATATTCACGTATGCTCTGAGTGTCACTAACCACCTAGTGTTAGACATGTAATTTCTGTAATTTTTACTACAGAAGCTATACAGGTTATATTTTTTAAAATTTCAATTTCATTAAAATATATTGGGAATGCATTTCTTTGGAATTTTAGTAAGTGTTCTCCATCATCATGATTTCATCATTATGGGTAATTATTTTTGGAGTATATTTGCATGAATAATATATATACATCTGTAAATAATTTCAGGATGTCATATAGACCCCTTTCATGTCTTGCCCCAATGTAAAACCATACAGTAACCTCATTTTTATTATAATGTGTGATCTGTTTCCTTGTTGCTGCATTTGGAACTGAGGCAATGAGAAGGCATGGTAAAGTTATCAAAATGACCTATATTTCATTATTTCATTGTCTTTATAGTATTTAACAGTATGTTTCATTACACTGTAGAGAAATTGTATACATTATTGTTAGTATAAAAATCCAATGAAGTCCATGTCTGGCGCATAAGTACTCCACAAATATTTGTAACTTTTTCTGGGGCCAAAAATCTCAGGTCCATTTGCAGACTTTGGGGAGGGCTCAGTAATTATCAGGGACTATATCAATGGGTGATACTGAATTTACATAGGTCTCCCTAGATTTATTTTGACAATGTGTTCTGAATGGAAAAGGTGAGTAGCTCCTTTTCTTTAAATCAAAATTTCCTGTTGTGGAATTTTCTGTCTTTCCTTTTGTGTTAGTTCCATAGGAAATCAACACAAAAGAACTCAAAATGTCATCATGAATACAGTGCAGTTAGCTTTCAAATGAATTTTATGACTCAGAACACTGGCAGTGTGCTTAGGACCAAACTGCAGACAAGCATAAATGTTGTCCTTCTTGTCAGTTTATCTTTCTTTCAAGAAAGACATATCCATGACATTATCAGTGCTACCAGTACACAATCAGAGCTAAGAACCTTTTAATGAAACACAGCTTCTGAAAACTGACTCTATGGGAAGGTGAGATAAGGCATGTGCTCATCAGGTGTCCAGTGTCTAATTTCCAGCTGATGAGCTCATGAGCTGATTTAGGAAACCAAGTTTCCAGGAGTGAGTGCCTGTGTGGGCATGGGGCAGAGGATAAATCATTAAACTATAGATGCTTTATGTCTGTGAATTTTTAGGGAGGATGTAAACCTGAGAATGCAAGCTCAAGTGTCTTAAGACATTTTTAAAAGGAGCTTGTTACACATCAGGATTTGTGTAAACCACACCACCTTCCTCCTTTGAAGAGCCAGCACTGTCTGTGAGTAACTGTAGCAAAAACACACCTGGAGAAGCAAGGTCTGGTTTACCTACAGGTGATGAACTGCAATTTTCAATGAAGGAGACAAAAACTCAAAACAATGGTCTGTCTATTCTTACAGTATCAGAACTTTGGGAAAGTAATACCCCACACAAGCAATCTGCTGTGTGGGCCTCCCAGGTCAAGAGGTGGGCAGAGCCCAGGAGAAATGGCCTTTCCAAATCTGGATTTGAGTATTGAGTGACACTGAGCTCCACCACGAGCCAGGAGAAGCTAATGCAGGAAAATGAGGTCTGGGGAGGGATGGGGTGAAGAGATTTAACAGTTGTGCAGAAAGTAAAGGAGGGAAGAAAGACAGGAAGTGGTGTGGAGAGTTGTAAAACGAGGCAGAGAAACAAGAGCCAGGTGTGTGGGATAACACAATGGGTGAACGGGACTCAGGACATATGGAAAGACAACAGGCATTGTGTAAAGCATGGATAATAAATTTTGAGATGGGAGGAGGAGCAGACGGACATGAAGAGGCACTGAAGGACTGAGGAGGGAGGCGGGAACTGAGCCTGGGGTGTGGAACCTCAGATGGTTGAGCCAAGTTGGAAAGAAGTGATCTGAGGGAATCCAGTGGAAGTGGACAGAGAGATGCAGAGGGACACAAAGATGGTAGATGGGTAGATAAGGAAACCAATGTTGCTTTGCACATGGAGATGAGTGTACATTTAGCATCAGTATTGAGGGATATGGGCCCTCATGGAAAGGACCACAGAGGCACAAAAGGAAAAATCAGGTGCAGATGGATCTGAGGAGATAGAAAGAGAACCAAGCCAGTCATATGGGATGCCAGGTGCACACAGAGGACTATTCTGCTTTGTGTTCTCGCATGGCAACTAAATTGAGATTATTTAGTGAAAAATTGTATACCCACATGACATTCATAAGGCTTTTCTCCTGTATGTGTTATCCTATGAATTTTAAGGCTAGAAGAAAGAGTAAAGGTTTTTCCACACAGATGACATTTGTATGGTATCTAGACTTTATGTGTTCCCTCATGATGACTAAAGTAAGTTAATTTAGAAAAGCATTTCCAACACAGATGTTCACATAGCGTCTCTCTTGCATGTGTTCTATTGATTTTTGAAGGCTGTTAAAATGATTGAATATCTTCCCACAGATAATAAATTCATATGTTGTCTCAGTATTATGAGATCGTTGATGGTGATCAAATTCAGATTGACTGAACAGTTTCTCATACATTCATTCATTTTTCTCTACTTTATTTCATTTAACATTGTGAGCTCAAAGTGCCTCTGTATTTCTACAAATTATTCAAGTCTGTTTTCTATTAGAGAGATTATTATTTTTGTGATTATCGTTTAAAGTACGTTTTGAACCAATGATATATTCTTCCCAATTTTAAGACAAAATTTAGATTATAAATGATTTCTCATTCTATGTCTCCCTAATCTCTTTTCATAGTCTGCAGTTTGGCACTGATGACTTTAAACATCTTTGCCCAAGACATACAGGACAAGGTCAACAATTAGGATGCAATGTTTTGCTACTGTTTTATTCCCGTTTTGCCCTCAGTGCAATGCTAGCATCATTAGAGTGAAAAGCACAGGAAATGCAACACTTATTTCCAACCTAAACCAGGAGCTAAATGTTAGAGGAAAATATTTTACATGCTCTTCTTATACATAAAAACATCATATGCACAAATATACACATTCAAGCACATATATTTATATAAAAATATATTAGATACTAAATATTTTCAGACCTATAGTAAATACCTCACTGTCTATAAAATCCTAACTGAAATTTTAGTGCCTTAACCTTTCCTACCTGCACTGAACACCATCCATCTTCTCTCACTGGGATTGTCAATTTTGTAGAAGATGCCACCTCGCTCACCTGTGGATGCAATGCCATTAGCAGTTTCCCATTGGGGCTCAAACACAGGTGAGACAAGATAAAAGTTTGAATATTGTAGAGAGAATTTCAAAGTTCTCAGAAGATGGTGGAGTGGTGAGCAACAGAAAATTGTTCTCTCCAAATTTTGAGATCCAGACACTGGAAAATAACATTATGGGGAAGAAAGAAGCAAGGAAGTAGATCCATGAGATTTAGGAAGGGTCTAAATATTAAATTGTAGCCCACAAGGAATGAAAAATCAGAATACAACACAGAAAATGAAAGGTGCTATCTGCACCCTCCCCTGGCTCTTGGTTCAGGGATAATGAGGCAGGAAGATCAAATCTACAGTGATAGAGTGGAAGGAGGTGACTTCAGGGAGATGTGCAGCAGTGGAATGGGGCAGGGTATGCTGTGAGCTACAAGAGCTGGTGAATAACTCCAGGCCCAATGTCTGCTTTGGTCCCTGGAGGTAGTGCTGTTTCAGGTGCCATTCTACAGAGGGGCAACTGAACCTCAGAAGACCCATGGGTTTGCTTCATTTCTGGATTGTGAGTGCTAAATACACACAGCATCTATGTGAGTGAAAAGGCTGGGAGATGACCGTGGCCAGGAGCCCATGCCCAGGCCAGCAAAAGACAGCAAGACTGTACGAAACTGAACTATTCAGGCCCCAGGCTCACATCCAAAGGCTTGTTTAAGCTTCACCTTCTGTGGCTTTGAAAACTTTGGAAAAAGCAAGCCTCTAATCCTGCTGCTGGCATGCTGATACCCCCCACCACAGATCTGGGACCTGACTGACCTTTTTCACTAACAGCCTTGCTTGAACAGGAAACTGCCACAAAACTTTGGACCCCAAACATAGCCACAGGCTTGAAGTCACAGAGAAATTTAGTTTTACTTCTTTGTTTTTGAAGTCCTTCAATTTTTATTAGTTGTTTTTATTTTTTTATTTTTAATTGATTTTTTAATGTTTATTTATTTGTTGGTGCCCAGAATCAAACTCACAACCTCAGTCTTGCCTGGCAGGCATTTGTGGAGCAGCTCCACTGCTGAGCCTAATCCCCAGTCCTATTTTTAATGAAAGTAATATATAAACATAACAATGAACCTTAGTTTCACAACAGGATGCTAAAACAGTGATAATAGTTGATACACTGTGTATTGTTTTCTTCACAGTTGTTATTTAGAGTACAGGGTAAAAGATAATTCCTTGACCAAACAATATGAGCACAATTTTTGTTACAAGGAACTAACAGAAGCTAGATATATAACTACATTGTATATACATATTTGATTTACTTTTTCCTTTTCTTCCATTTACCTTTTCCCCAGTTACAACCTTTTTTCCTTTGAACAGTTTCTTCCCAACTTGAATCATCTATTGTACATTTCAGATCCTATTTACCTGTTCAGTTTCTCATAATAGTGAGACAATATGATTCTTATACATTTGGGTTGATTAATTTTATTCATGAGTATAGTCTCAAACTGTATCTATTTACCTATAAAAATCTCAAGTGTATACCTTATGGCTTAGTAGTACTCCATTATATATACATATATACATTTATATACATATATACATATGTATATATACATATATACATATGTATATATATATATATATATATATATACATATACAAATTTTTCCCTTGTATTTTGTTATGGAAATATTTTATTTCTCCACCCATTTTGAAAGATCGCTTTGAAGGCACATCAACCTGGGTAGAAGATTATTTGACTTTGGGGCTTGAAATACTTCAAGCTCTTCTTGATTTGTGTTTGGGTTTGTGATGAGAAGGCTGCTGTGAATCTGGTGGGCTTTGCTTTAGAGGTGATAGATTTCTTTTCCCTAACTGCTTTTAATGATTTTTTCCTTGTGCTGAATTTCTGGAAACTTGAATAGGATATGCCTTTGGAGAAATTTACTTTGGTCATGGCTATTTGGCTTCTACAAGCTTCATTCATTTTCAAGTCAAATTATTTAGCCATGTGGGAAGTTTTCTGCCATTATTTCTGTGAAGAGATCTCTAATGGATTATGCACTGTCTTGAGCTGTCTCACTGATTCCTGTCAAACTTAAGTTGCTCTTCTTTGTTTTATCCTGTAGTTGCTGCCTTGATCTTTCATAGCCTTTGTCATTTTAAGATATCCTTGTTTCCATGTTCCCTAGTTGCATTCCTGTCTTCTAGATGTGATGCTCTAACCTCATCTTCTTTCCTTCTGCTGCATATAGTTTCCATAGAGATTCTAATCTCATGCATTTCTGTTTGGGTCTGTTTCACTGATCCAGTTTTTTTTCTGTGTTGGACATCCATGGTTGCCACCATTTTCCTCAGCTAAGGTAGTTGAGGAAAATATATCACCCCGATCATCGAGGCAAATAGATCACCAAATAGCAAATGGATCACCATTGACCAAAAAAAGAAACCCTCTCTGCAACATAAAACTTCAAGTTCAGAAATCCATTTCTGAGGGAAACTCTGAATACATTTTTGTGAGAGGAAACAAATCGCATACACAGTTCAAAGAATTGGAGTCTCAGGAGACTCTCTATACAAACTTTAAAAGCCAAGACTGTCTAGAGTGATATCTATTAAGCCTGAAAAGATATCAATTTCCAATATTATCTTAGGTTACCTTCAAAGTATCCCTTAACTTGATGGACAATGAATACTTCAAGAAATGCACACAATTCAAGTGAGCATTGCAAAAGTTCTTCAAGAATATTCTACAAAGAGACAATGAAGTCAGCAATGTCAACAACTAAAAAAATGAATACACCTCATGGGATGAGCAGCAAAATGAGAGAAATGAGGAAGTCAGCAACAGGAAAGCAATGCACTGAGGGTAGTAAGTCAGGAGCACAATAAAAATTCTCAGTGTGAATGAATTCAGTTTCCCAATCGATATACATACTCTTAACATGGATCATGACACATAGCAATATGCAGCATATAAGAAACACAGCTAATTAGAAAAAATCCTCAAAGATTAAAATTCAAAACATGGAAATAATAATCCATGGAACAGGAACCTAGAAAAAAGTGGGAGTTGCTCTTCTAATTTGATACAAAATGATTTCAAGATTAACCCTCATCCACAGAGACAAAGAGTTCAATGCATATCAGTAAATAAAAAGGCATAGAAGAAGAGTGAACAATTATAAATATATTTACCAAATACCAGTGGATCCATTGCATAAAGTGAAACAAAAGTGGACATAAAATGAGATAAATATCAATCAATACTAATTGATAACCCACTGTTATAATTGACAACCCACTTGATAACCCACTGTTACAAATGGATGGATCAACTAGAAAAAAAATTAAGTAATAAATGTACAAGTTAAAACTAATCTTTGAAAAAATGGACTTACTATATATCTACAGAGTGTTGCCGCCAGTAACAAAACAATACACGTTCTTAGAAGCACATGGAACTAACTCAGATATACCCCACACACTGGCCAATAAAGAATGCTTAGTACATGCAAAAGAATCCAATTACCCCATTACTATCAACAGACCATAGTGCAATGCAGCTAGAAATCAAAGGCCAAAGATACATCATACACTATGCAAACATATGACAGTTAAATAATATCCTCTTAAATCAGTAAAACACAGATTAAATTAAAGCAATAATTTGATATTTGCTGCAGTTAAATGATACTGCCATATGATATACTAGCACCTATGGGATGTAATAAAATCATGCTTTACATTTTGTACCACAAATTATGCCACTAACAGAGTCAAGAGAAAACCTATGCACATTGATAAAAAATTTTGCCAGCTATGCCTGAAACAAAAGAATCATATGTAAAATGCATAAAGAAATCAAACCCGTTAGATCTGCCAAACTAAAAGAGTCTGCTATAACTGGAAATCTGAAATAAATATATGCTTCTCAGATGAAGAAATATAAAAGCATTATAAAAACAAGAAAAATTGTTTCAACATTGCCAGTCACTTGAACAACACTCATTAAAAAGACACCATGATTCCATCTCACTGTAGAATGAAAGTTTACCATTTGGAAATCAGACAATAGCAAATGTTGGTGAGGGTGGGAGAGTGGAGCCCTTCCTAATTATTGGTTGGGCTGTGATCTGATAAAACCACAACAAAATCTCAAGGTCGCCCCTCAAAAAACTGAAGGTAGAAATTCCATTTACCATCAGAAACTCTTTAATAAGATGTGGTCCCAGTGTAATTGTTTCACTTTTTGAATGGTTTTATACTTTTTTGTTATGTTTGATATTATTGTATTTGAAACTATGCTCAACTATAGCAGAGAAAGAAATATTGTGATAGCTATTGTTAATTTCCAGTTGTCTTAATGTTAAGTATTGTGTTGCCTATGTTGTCCAGTTCTGATCTGCTCTGTACTGACCTCTTTTGTCTTAATCTCTTTAAAATAAAGAGAAAAAAAGGAAATTCCATTTACCAACCTATTCTTCTCATTGTCTTCTCAAATGCTTTAAGTGCATCACCCCACCATGATACCCGCATCAGCATGTTTACAGAAGCACCGTACAAAATACCAAACTCCTATAAATAGCCTATGTATTTATCAACAGATGTTTATAAATAATTAGGTTTTCTACATAAGAGAGATTTTCTATGCCATAAGAAATGATGAACATGAGTTATTTCTTGACAAATGCATGCACAGTGAAAGGAGAATGTTCAGTTGCATGATTTCACTTGTAAGAAAAAGAATATGAACTAAGAGGAAAAAGAGAGACAAAAGACTAAACATATTGCACTCCAAGGCAGACAGTATATCTCAAAGTCTATCGTGACTTAGAGTACCTCTCTTCTGTGTTGTATAGTTCTTGGGCCTATTGTGGTTTTTGATCTGCATATATGAGAAATAACTTTATAAGGGCTTAATTGAATATAATGAATCTGGTGTTGGAAAAAAAGAGGAAAGACTAAGCAGGTAGAAAAGAAACTGAAATGTGTTGTGCACATGCACCATTCCCTACAGTGAGTGCAATCATGATGGCAAACACCAATTAAATTTTGAAATACAAATTTGAAACACTAACTAAATTTTGAAATACAAAATATCTGTAAACAGAAAAAAAATTTATGAGAATCCACCTGTGACAAATTTCTGAATTCATTTGTCAGGACATCCTATATACAGACCATGGAGAATCTGCAATGTAGTGAAAAACTTCAAAATGAGGGGAACCAAAAATTTCTGAAATTGTAAAATTTATCATAAACACTAAGGAAGCAATTGCATGACATAGATTTAAGAAATGAAATGAGGAAAAAATAATCACAATTGGGAATTGAGAATGGAGAGGAACCTGCTGTTGAAATAAATTTAAAGAGCAGGAGACAGTATGCTCCTATGATAATGTTCTAAACATTGACAGGCTTCAGTGTTTTTCAAAAGTCAGACTCACATTTAATTATTTGGGGGGAATTCCCAAATTGAAGTCTGCAGGAATTGGAGATTTCTAGTTTCTGAGGCAGGATCCCCAGGCAAGAACCCACTCACGCTTCTCACAAAGTACTGAACAACTCAGTTCGGGATTCCTGGGAAATTGCGTGTGCTGCTTGGCTTCCCTTTATATAGAGGATCCAATAAATAGACCTGATCAGGGCCACATGGCAGGGGATGCACCCTGACTGCACACACCTGACCCTCATCAGGGCCCACCTTTTTCAGCACACAGGGTTCACTTTGATTGCATTCTGCAAACAGGAAGAAAGGCATAAGCCTTACAAAAATGCAGAGCAAAGAGGGGAGACCCGAATGAATTTCAATCATGAAAATCCAGGCAATTTATTTATATACACTCTTAAGTGCTTTCTCTGTTTCAGGAACCATTTTAGGTTTTAAACGTACATTCAGGAGCCATGCACAGTAAGAATAAGCAGACAGTTAAATATAATTTGAAGGAGGACAATGATCTGGAGCTCTTGAGCTCCATTTCACAGTAACACAGAAACGATCATGGTGAATGAATGTGAGGAGATGCAGGAGCCCTCTACATAAGGAGCTCTGCAAGGTGCAGGTTATCAGCTGTTTGAGCTGTGTCCAATTGATGGGTTGACTGGCCAGTGTTGGTCCTTTTAACTGTGTTCTGTGCGTGTATTCTATAGTGCTGATGTATATTTAACTTTCATGAAGTTCATCGGTACAGTTTTGGTGTACATAATGATCACAGTCAGTATAGACAGCTTGTTGGTAGGGGTAGAATCTGTGTCATACAGGTGCTGAGGGCTGCCTCATCATGCTAGTAAATCTCTGGCTTTGAAACTTGTACCTGTGTGTTTTCAAGAAAATGCAACCTCTTCCCATCTCTTGCTTTTCACTTATAAGGCTTGAGTGTCTGTGCTCTCTCTGTAGGGCAGGAAGCCCATACTGTACAGAGGGACTCTAGGAGAATGGATTGGACCTGAGGCATGATGGATAGACCTGAGTAGGATTGGGGACCCTGATTAGGGGTTCAGGCATCAAACAAGAGTGGCTGGGACTGGATGACACTTGAAAACATCCAGAAGTGAAAAATCATGAGTAGTTTGGCTGGACCCCATGGGTGATACCAAGGAACTTTGAAGGGACAAACTGATCTGAAGTCTGGGGAAAGGCATGAAGTGGTGGGTTGGGACCACGCATGATGTCCCCGGAATGAGGGCGGGCAACTGTGACTCCATTTTGCTCCAAGACTCCAGTGAGTTCTAAAAAATTTATTTTACCTTTTAGCCTGTAGTTTACATTTTATTTTAGGTTGCAGTTAGGCATTGAACAGCAATCAAAGTTAGCCTACTTCTCCAAGGAAAGCTCCTTATTCATTAAACATAAACCATCAACATAGAGAGAGAGAGAGAGAGAGAGAGAGAGAGAGAGAGAGGGAGAGAAAGTTTTAAATCAAAGTGGTCAAATTGCCTACTTTCACTTACATCCTCTGTCAATACTCAGATGTGTAAAAAGCTCTTGTGACATTCTAAAGAAATGATGCTGTAAAATGTGGTATCCATGACAACCCACTGATCTTGTGAAGCCACAAATATTTATTTAAAAGGAAGCAGAACAAAGGATCAGAGCCAACAGCTTCAGCTTTCTGAATTTGCTCTTGGCTTTTGCAGCTCTTGAGAATAAAACTCACTTGTTTCTGACTCTCTGTCTCTCATGGGTGAATATATCACATTTTTTCTCTTACAGGACAGGACCAGGTGTGGAGAGACAGGAGGCTGACTGTGGGCTGGAAAATCTCGGGTTTGGATTGAACGGAGAAAGGAATGAGGCAGAGGATGTTGGGAACAACCTGAATAGCAAGGTGAGGGGGAAGTTTGCTGTGGCTGCTGGAGGTGAGGTGACCATGGGACCAACTTATTGATCTGGAAAACAATGGCTCTGTGGAATGGGATCTGAATTCAGCCATGAATTGCCATCCTGGGTCATCTCAGCCAGTGCTGGACGGAATAGCCATGAACTGGCTAAGAAAGAGCATATAGTTCTGGGCATGGTGGGAGAACTTGTGGCCAAAAGAGCCAGGCAGGACCCTGAGAGTGAAGAAACAAAGAATGGGGTGGGCTTGCTGGCTGCTCCAGTCCTCAGTGCCAGTCATATTGGTGGTGGACTGTGGAGGCTCAAGAGAGAGAAGAAGAGAGATCCCATCCAACCCTCATACACTGGGTTGGGGACAGCGAGAGGCAGCAGAGACCAATTCTGTTGAAAGAGCTCAAGTTAACGTGGAAAGGAATCCAGACAAACCACTCACCAGAAGGTAACTGAGCAATGGCCAGTGCACATTCATTACAATTTTTTATTACATAATGCCAGAATATTTAGATAGGCATTCTTGCTTCTTTTTGAGGGGGAGGGGTAATGTGGTCAGTCTTATCAAAAATGCACAGAATACTGACGGAACCACTTCGCCTACTGAAAATGCTGTTGTGATTCATCTCCACTGTGAATCTTCTCATGCTGCCCTATATAAGAACTTTAGCTGAAGATTTTTACATTAAAATACGGTTTGGAATGTTCCCCTCTGTGTGTTCTCTCATGCTTCTGGAGTTCATCTTATAGATTACAACTTGTTTCACATAGATTTCATTCATGTATTTCCTTTCTGATGTGTGTTTTCTCATACTCACTAATATGAGACAGTACAGTGAAGAGTTTCTTACACTGATGACCGTCATAGGATTTCTGTCTAGTGTCTTTGCTCAATGTACTAAGTTGAGAAAATCACGGATGGCCCCAAACGTGACATTAACATGGTTTCTCTCCTTTGTCTTTCTGAAGAACATCATGTCAGGTGATTGAGTGAGACCCTTCCCACAGGGATGACATTCATATAGTTTCCCTCTTGTGTGTTCTTGTGTGAACCTTAAGGCTACAAGAATGAGGGAAGTCATTTCCAAAAAGATCCCATTTGAAGGTTTCTCTCCTGTGTGTTTGTTCATGGTTTCTCAGGTCAGATGACTGTGTGAAGGCCTTTCCACACAGATGACATTCATGCCCTCATGAATTATAATTTTGTCTCTTCATGTATATTCATACTCACTGAAGGACTGTTGAAGCTGTGAGTATAGCATCTGAATATACAATGTGAATTAGGAGATGTTGTATGAAATCATACTAGTCAGCTAAATCTTTCAATTCAGGCCACGTTAATGCTCTTTGGCCATATGACATCTATTTTATCAAGCAAATAAGTACTGTTTTTGATCTAATAATATAGCTTTATATGTTACTATCAATACATATTAATTCTAGGATCTTTAGTGAATTCCAGAATTCATTGATTTCATTTTTATGCATATAATCTAGCACTCTACTACCAGCGAAGATACATATTTTTCATTTATAATATCACATGTAAACTATGGATATTCTAGCATTGGAAATTTAATATTTTTCAAATTTTAAGTGCAACTTTTTTTGGTAAGACCTCACATCATACTTCTGAATTCATGTTCAATTTAAAATAATCACAGTGTATTCACAGAATGTGATTTGGAGAGCTGTTAGTTTTGTCTTAGACAATGTCATTATATTCAATCACCATCTTTTAGTATTGAAACTTGTCTCCTTTCTGGCAATTATTCGTGTATATAAAACTTACTATGGACTTGATTGTGTATGTTTGATCTTTATTCATATGAATAGTGGTTGTCCTTTTCTTCTTGGAAACTCTGTCTTTCTTTAATAATTACAAAAATAATTAACATGAAATTAAGAAAATGAAACAGCCGGGGATTTAGCTCAGTGGCTTAAATGCCTGCCTTGCAAGCCCGAGGTTGTGAGTTCGATCCCTGGTACCAAAAAAAAAAAAAACAAAAAAACAAAAAACAAAACAAAAGAAAATGAAACAGACAAACTCTGTGAATGTCCTTGTATCTGCTGCTCTGTGAATGGAACTTATGTCAGTTTCCACATTCACAAGGAAATGACTGATGGAACCTGCACACATACAGGCATGCTGACTGATGAAGTTATCAGTGCTTAGTAGTTTACCACACATAACAGATGAAATCTAAAAGTGCATGGACTCACATGGTAATTGAAACATGACAGGCCTCTAACTTTGGGTCAGGGTGAGGGCTGTTCTAAAATGGGAAGCTGTATTTTTTATTAACAATTTAAAAATTTAATGTATCTCCAGAAAACAAAATGTTTCATATCAAATACGTAATATTAATAAACCAAAGAAATATCCAATCAAATAAAAATTCAGACAATAATTGATGGAATAAGATATGAAGTGAAAAACATAAAAAATTAATAAACAAACATTGTTACATTTTTAAAAGTTTAAAATTTTATTTTATTCCACTAGCACAGATTGGCTGTTTAATATATTTTCCTTGGGAATGCATAAATGTAGATAAAATAGCTTATTTATTTTCAATTTGTTTTTGTTCCACCTCCTGTTCCCTATCTTTCAATCCTCTTTCCATATTTTCTCTTTTTTGTATATTTTTATTCTTGAGCCATAATTTTGATATGTTATATTATATTCATTGTGGGTATTTAAATTTATACATGGAACATCTTAAAGGTTTTTTCCTCTCCACATTTATCCTACTCTCTGTCTCCTGGACTACTTCACATATCCATGAGGCTTACCTCATAGTAATTCTGTCCTTTCATAGTAATTTCTGTCCTCTGGAGATTGATGTTGTCTATTGTGATTTAGCATTTTTCATTCCAATTGTCTTAATATGAGAGTTTTAATGGTAGGTAGAAATATTTAAGCACACCAGTAGGCACAGATTTCATCATAAAAACACAATTTTCACCGGAATTATTATAAAGAATTAACATTTGGCATCTCATCTTATCAAAACTTTTACAAAGAGAAGTTTTTGAACACGAAAACAAATCCACAACAGAGTGATGACATCCACAAATGGGGAAAAAAATTAGCTATCTGTCCCTCAGACAAAGGACTTCTATCTAGAAGATATAAAGAACTGAAAAAACTAAGACCCAAATTTGAAAGCCACAAGCCAAAGATGGCATCTGAGGTAAAAATGATTTTCTCAGATGAAGAAATAAAAGTGAAAAATGAATATATGGAAAAATGATCAACATCACTTGCCATTCATGAAATGCAAATTAAAGCACCACAGAGATTCCATTTTACTGCAGAAACAATGTTTACCATCAAGAAATCAACCAAAAAGAAATGCTGGTGGGGCTGCGGGGAAAAAGGAAAAATCTCTAGTGTTGTTAGAGATATAGACTAGTACAGACACTGTGGTAATTTGTGTGGAGATTCCTTGAAAAACTAGGTTTGAATGTCTCACTCAATACAGCTATTTCCTCTGAGTACCTTCCCAGAAGAACTTCAAATATTATACCACAGTGATATGTGTGCCCCCAGGTGTATAGCATCACAATTTGTAACAGATAATGGTGGAAACAACCCAAATGCCCATCAACTGCAGAATGCATAAAAAATGTGAAATTTTTATTCAATGGAATGCCACTCAGTTATAAAGAAAGACACACTTCAGGTATGCAGCAGGTTCTGAAGGTTCCAAAACCTGCTTGGCCAAGAGTAAGGCCAGGCACCTTATGCTGGGGACACCTTCTGGCTATCTGCATGTTCCAGAAGTTCTGAACTCCTCATAGCCATAGGCAAGATCCAGGTGATGTCACATTTGGTGTCATGCTCTGCCTAGCTTCCCAGGTCCTGTAGGTTCTGAACTCCACCCAGCCATTTGTAAGACCCTGGAAACACATTCCAGGTGAACCTCTTCACTAGTTGCATAGAGGAACCAAACTCTGCCCTTCCTATCCAGCCGGCACAATCTATGAGGGAAACATATGGCCAGCCTCACTGGTTACATAGGTACCGAGCCCAGCCCAGCCCAGAGCCCCAGAACCACCCATCAGGGAGTGACAACAGTGGGTCTTGTAGTATCTGAGCTCCACTCATCTGAGCACAAAACCCCAGCTCCATAGTGCAGCAGTACAGCCCAGTTAGTCACGCAGTGGTTCCAAGAGGTTCCAAATTCCACCCAGCCAGGAGCAAGCCCCCTACACTGAGGAGACATTCTGGCTAGCTGCATGCTCCAGAGGCTGTAAACTGCTTCCACACAGAGGCAACATTCAGGTGATGCCACACTCAGGGTCATGCTCTGCCTAGGCACCTGGGTCCCAGAGGTTCTGAACTCCACATACTCAGGTGCTAGGTCCTTTTGACACACTGGGGATGGGTGACCCTACTTGCCACCTGGGTGCCAGAGGATCTCAATTCCACTCTAACAAGTTCTAGGCCCCAGAAATACACTCCTGGAATCTGTCTCTGCTAGCAGCAAGAGGAGCCAATCTTTGCCAATCTCAGAATCTCAGAGAAACACAGAGCAGTATATCAGGTGATCACCCAGCCAGGCTCACAGGCCACAGAGCACAAGGATCTGGCAATATAGGTCAGGGGTGTGTGCTGGCTAGTCCAGCAGATTTCAGTTGATTGAAACTGTACCCTGTGCAGCATTCCAGTGCAATCCATAAAGATGCTGCCTGAAAAGCCACAGGTCTTTCAGAGGAAGATGTCAAAATGTTAGAGCAAGAGGCAGTCTCAGTACACTGGAAAGAAACTGCAGCCCCTTGAGAACAAACCCAAGAGATGCAGTAATGGAAGACTTTGGGAATGGCACAACCAAACTTTTCTGAACTTTCTGAAATAGCAAATGATGTAAAGAAACAACTCCATGGACTTATAGGGGATATCAGGTTAGAAATAATCTTTCAGGTAAAAAAATGAAATGACAAACATTATGAAAGAAATGATGTGTGTACCTAAAGGAGATCTACATATAAATACAAGAACATAAGAAAACGTTGGAAAACTTGAATGAACAATATAAGACAGCACAAAAGTGCACAAGACAGACTCACTGGACTATTCAAGCAATTCAAAATACGATTGAAATCTGGCAAAACTGCTTGAATGAAGCCAAAGATATACTCTCAAATCTTGTAGACAAGATGGAAGAATATGACCACAAAAAAAATCTCTTTAAAAAAACAAGGAACCAGGAAACAACAATTTAAGAGCTGCAAGATGAAACAAACAGAAACAATATAAGATTGATAGGTGTCAATGAAAAAGGAGAGGCTAACACAAATGACATGAGAAAACTATTGGTAATAATAATAACAGAAAATATTCCAAACATGGTAAGAGAATCTCATATGTAGATAAGTGAGACATACAAGAAGCTAATTAACCATGACCAGAATAAATATTCACCCAGAGATATAATAATTAGGATAGGAGAAATTCAGCACAAGAACAAAATACTAAAATATGTAGGAGAAAAAAAATGATCACCTGTGAAAGAAAGCCTATCAGAATCACAGCAGAATTCTCCAACATAAACCTTTGAGTCAAGAAGAGCATGGAATGAAATATTTCAGACCCTGAAAGAAAACAAGTTTCAACCCAGATTGATGTATCCTGCAAAGCTATCTTTGAAAATTGATGGAGAAATCAGATATTTACATGGCCAAGAACAATTGAAGAAATTCACGGCCACCAAACCAACACTACAAAGACTACCAAAAGACAATCTAGAAAGACGAAAAGATAACTATAATCCCAATAAAAACAAAAGGAAAACACTAAGCAGGGAAAGTAATTAAACAGAAAATATAGAAAACCAACAACAGGAGATACCACAACAGTGAAAATTCAGCACTTCTTAGGTATATCCATCAATGGAAATGGTCTCAACTCACCAATAAAAAGAAACATACTGGTGGATTGGATTAAGAAAGCAAATCCAACAAATGTATGTACCAGACACACATGGAAAGGAAATTCATAAACTAAAAGTAAAGGATGGAAAATGATACTCCATTAAACAGGAAAAGAGAAAAAAAGATTGGCAGATATTTGATTTGCAGACAATGTGAAATTCAAAACAAGAATGTTCAAAAGAGATAAACAAGGTCACTACTTACTTCATAGGGGAAAATTCAAGAGGATGAAATTAAAACCATAAATATATAAGTGCCAAATATGGTAACACCCTATTATGTAAGTCAAATTTTAATAACCATGAAAAATCAAATAAAAAAATTATACAATTATAACAGGGTCACTAACACTCCATTGCCACAAAGAGACAGATCAAACAAAAAATCAGAAAAGAAATAACAGAACTAAATCAAACTTGTGAAACAATAGACCTAGTAGATGCATATAGAGTGTTCCATTCAACAACACCAGAATACACATTTTTCTCACTGTACATAGGTCATTCTTTAACATAGATCATATACTAACTCAAAGAACATGCTTAAGTAAATGCAAAAGAATTGAAATAATTCCATGCATATTATCAGACCATAGCAAAATAACATTGGAAATTAATGACAAAACCCCACAGAATTCCATAAACACATGGAAACTAAATAACACTCTCAAACAACCAGTGCATACTGAAGAAATTAAAGAAGGATTTAAAAATTATCTACAATGGAATGAAAATGCAAATACAAATTATCTGATCCTATGAGACACAATGAAAGCAGTCTTCAGAGGGAAATTTACAGCATTAACCTCACACATAAGGAAATGGAAAGAGAACACATAAACTATGTAATGCTGGACCTCAAAGTTCTCAAAAAAGAAGAGACAGTCAAGAAGGGAAGAAATGGTGGTCTGCAGTTTCCAGTCTCTGAGAAGCCCACGGAGACTGAGTTTGTAAAACTGTGGAGTGATGTGTCGTACTGGGGGCTGATGCAGACTATAGCACAAAAGGCCTAGCACGATTCTGGAACCCAGAAACCTCACAGAGACCAACATCGCAGCCTGACTCTTTGGGACCAGAACCTCTGGGACCCGCAGAGTGGCCTGGGCTGTTTGGATTGAAAGTCTGCGGAGACCGGCATCTCCACCCCACTGTTTGGGACTGGTAGGCCCGCCCTTCATCCACAGGGAACTGCCCTGAGACCAGCATCTGGAACAGGTCTGTTTGGACCCATAGCCCCGCCCTTCACCCCCAGGAAATCGCCCAGAGACCAGCATCACGGCCTGACTCTTTGGGACCTGGAACCACCCAGAACTGCAGAGAGGCCTGGGCTGTTTGGATTGGGAATTTTGCAGAGACTGGCATCGTGGCCAGGTCTGTTTGGGACTGGGAACTTTGCAGAAGCCAGAATTTTGGCCATACTATTTGGAACCTGTAGGCCCACCCTTCACTCCCAGGGAACCTCCTGGAGACCTGCCTGGGACAAAGAATGGTGGCCTGGACTGCCTGAGATTCCACAGGCTCTGGGTTGATGATACCCAGCATTTGCCTTACAACTTAGGGAGCCAGGAGCCCACAGAGGGGAGTTAGGACCCTATGAGGAAGCCAAGAGCCTGTGGGGGAGCCACTGCCCCTCCAGGAACTGAGGGTGCAAGAGGTAATTCACCACAGATGCAGAGAAAGCATTGGAACACCGCTCAAAGCAAGGAAATATAGAAAAATGACAAAAAGAAAGACCAAAAGCAGGCTCAAAGCTCTAGCCCTCCCCAAGAAAGCTTAGAAGCCATGTACATAGAAGAAAAAAGAAGCCATACACCTGAAATGTCTGAAATGATATCAAATGAAATAAATATGCAAATAGGGAAAGTTATGGAGAAATTCAAATTAAAAATTCTTGCCCAGGTAAAAGAAGAATTGATAAAAATAGTGAAAGAAATAGTAAATGCATCTAGTGTAAACACAGCTAAAAAATTAGAGGAACAAAGCAAACAGATAGAATCCCTAAAAGAAAAATATAAGAAACAAACAGAATGCATAAAACAAATTCAAAGAGATATACAGGAAATCAAAAATTCTTTTGAAAGCTGTAAAAACTGCCTCAATGAATGTGAAGATAGAATTTCAGAACTCGAAGATAAGATTGCAGCCAGTGAGCAGGAAAGACAAGATCTTTTAAAAATAACAAAGAATCAGGAAATAACAATTCCACACCTGCAAGAAGATACAAAGAAAAATAACATAAGATTAATAGGGATAAATGAAAAAGAAGGGGACAGCCCAAATGATATCAAGAGGATATATACAGATGTAATAGCTGAAAACTTCCCAAACATGACAAGAGAAAAAATCATCTGGATAAGTGAAGCATATAGTACTCCAAACAGCCATAACCAAAATAAAACTACACCCAGACACATAATAATCACCATCCCAGAAATCCAACATAAGAATAGAATACTAAAAACTGTAAGACAGAAAAGAGAGATCACCTATAAAGGAAAACTTATCAGAACCACGGCAGACTTCTCAACACAATCAAAGAAAATAAGAAGAGCATGGAGTGAAGTACTTCAGATCCTAAAGGAAAACCACTTCCAACCCAGACTGACATACCCTGCAAAACTGTGCTTCAAAATGGATGGAGAAATAAGATACATCCATGACAAAGAATAGCTGTAGAACTTCAGGAACACCAAGCCAACCCTACAAAGAATACTTAAAGACATTCTAGATACACACAGGATAAAACCACCAAGCAAGGCAGACAATTAAACAGAATGGAAAATTAAAGAAATAACAACAGAAAGATAACAAGTCAAAAATAAACCAATATATAACAGTTACAACCATTAATGTAAATGGCCTCAACTCACCAATCAAAAGAAACAGACTGGCAGAATGGATCAAGAAACAACATCCAACCATATGCTGTCTACAAGAAAGCCATCTAACCCAAAACGACACTCATAGCCTGAAAATCAAGGCATAAACAACAACAATACTTCATGCAACAGGAAACCAAAAAAGGCAGGAGTAGTAATCCTGTTTGCAGAAAATGTGAATTTCAAACCAAGAATGATCAGAAGAGATAAAGGTCACTACATACTACTTAGGGGAAAACTTCAAGAGGTAGACATAATGATCTTAAATATACATGCACCAAATTCCAGAGCACCCAGATATATAAAGCAAATACTAACAGAAATGAAAAATCAAATAAGCAATAATACAATTATAACAGGAGACTTTAACACACCATTGACCCAAAGGGACAGATCAACTAGACAGAAAATCAGCAAAGACATAACAGAACTGAATCACACCTGTGAACGAATGGACTTGATAGATGTATACAGAGTGTTCCATCCAACAACATCAGAATACACCTTCTACTCAGCAGTACATGGCACATTCTCTAAAATAGACCATATACTAGCCCACAGAACATGTTTAACTAAATGCAAAAGAATTGAAATTATCCCATGCATGTTATCGGATCATAGTGCTGTGAAACTAGAAATTAATGATAAAAGAAATTGCAAAAAAACTAAAAACATAAGGAAACCGAATAATACAATCTTGAGCAATCAGTGGGTCACAGAGGAAATTAAAGAAGAAATTAAACAATATCTACAAGTAAATGAAAATACAGACACAACTTACCGGATTTTGTGGGATGCAATGAAAGCAGTACTCAGAGGAAAATTTATTGCATTGAGTTCGCACATCAGGAAGACAGAATGAACACAAATAAACAACCTGATGCTACAACTCAAACAGCTAGAAAAAGAAGAGCAAGCCAAGCCCAAAGTAAAAAGAAGGGAGGAAATTATAAAGATTAGAGCAGAAATTAATGCAATAGAGACTAAGAAAATGGTACAAAGGATCAATGAATAAAAAAGTTGGTTCTTTGAAAGAATAAATAAAATTTATAAGCCCGTGGCCAACTTTATTTAAAAAAGGAAAGAAAAAAACTGAAATTCATGCAATAAGAAATGAAAAAGGTGAAATTACTACAGACTCAGTGGAAATACAGAAGATCATCAACACCTACTTTCAAAACCTCTACTCTCATAGGTTCAATAACACTGAAGAAATAGACAAATTCCTAGATACATATGAACTACCAAAGCTGGATCAGGAAGGTGTAAAACTGCTGAATAACCCAATTTCTATTACTGAAATTGAAAATATAATTACGTCCTTGCCTACAAAGAAGAGTCCAGGCCCAGATGGATTCACTTCAGAATTCTACAAGAAATATAAAGAAGACTTAACTCCAACACTCCTGAAACATTTCAATGAAATTGAAAGGGAAGCAATTCTGCCTAAATCATTCCTGGAAGCAAATATCACTCGAGTACCAAAACCTGAGAAAGACTCAACTAATAAAGAGAACTATAGGCCAATATTCCTAATGAACATAGATGCAAAAATTCTCAATAAAATATTGGCAAACAGGATGCAGCAACTCATCAAGAAGGTTATACACCATGACCAAGTAGGATTCATCTCAGGAATGCAGGGGTGGTTCAACATATGCAAAGCAATAAATGTAATCCACCATATCAATAGAGCCAAAAGGAAGAAACACATGATCCTCTCTATAGATGCAGAAAAAGCTTTTGATAAAGTCCAACACTCATTCATGATAAGAACCTTACAGAGAATTGTAATAGAGGGTTTTTATCTCAATATGGTAAAGGCCATCTATGACAAACCAACAGCCAGCATCATATTAAATGGTCAAAAACTGAAAGCCTTTACCTTAAAATCGGGCACAAGACAAGGATGCCCATTATCACCACTGCAATTCAACATAGTACTGGAAATACTATCCAGAGCAATAGGACAGGAAGGAGAAATAAAAGGAGTAAAGTTAGGAAAAGAGGAAGTTAAATTATCATTATTTGCAGATGACATAATACTTTACATAGAAGACCCCCAAAACTCTATTGAAAGACTCCTAGATATAATTAACAAATTCAGCAAGGTAGCCGGATACAAAGTCCATACAAAAAAATCAATAGCATTTCTATACACTAACAACAAAAGTACTGAGAGAGCAATAAGAGACACTACACCCTTTCCACTAGCACCCAAAAAAATGAAATACTTAGGAATTAGTCTCACGAAAGAAGTAAAAGAGCTATACAGTGAAAACTATAATACCCTGAAAAAGGAAATCGAAGAGGACCTCAGAAAATGGAAAGACATCCCCTGTTAATGGATAGAAAGAACAAACATTGTAAAAATCGAATTCTCCCAAAATTAATATACAGATTCAATGCCATCCCAATGAAAATACCACTAACATACCTCATAGATCTAGAGAAATCACTCCTTAAATTCACCTGGAACCAGAAGAAACCTAGAAGAGCAAAGTCAATTGTAAGCAACAAAGGCAAGGCAGGAGGCATCACAATCCCTGACTTGAAATTTACTACAAAGCTACAGTAATAAAGTCAGTATGGTACTGGAATAGAAACAGACCCGAGGATCAGTGGAATAGATTGGAAGATACAACCACAACCACAAACTCACTCAACCACCTTATCTTTCATAAAGGAGCCGAACATTCTCACTGAAAGAATGACCGTCTCTTTAACAAATGGTGCTGGAAAAATTGGCTGTCCATATGCAGAAGACTAAAACTAGACCCATGTCTATCACCATACACTAAACTAAAATGTAAATGCATCAAAGTTCTAAATATTAAAACAGAAACACTAAAACTGCTGGAAGACAATGTAGGTAAAAATCTTCAAAGATATAGGGGTAGGAAGAGAATTCATGAACAAGAACCAAAGTACACTGGAAGTACTTCCCAGAATCAATAACTGGGACCACATCTTATTAAAGAGTTTCTGCATGTCAAAAGAGATTTCCAGCAGAGTGAAAAGAAAACCCACAAATTGGAAAAAATCTTCATGGACAGTGCCCCAGACAAAGGACTTTGTCTAGAACTGATAAAGAATTAAAAAAAAATCTGACCCTCGAAATTCAAAGACCCAATCCAAAAATGGGCATCTGAAATGAATACACAGTTCTCTGATGAAGAAATATGAATGGCAAATAAATACATGAAAAAATGTTTATCATCATTTGTCATGAGAGAAATGCAAATTAAAACCACACTGAGATTTCATCTCACTCCAGAAAGAATGGCCAAGATAGAAAACACTACGAACAACAAGTGTTGGAGAGGCTGTGGGGAAAAAGGAACTCTTCTGCACTGTTGGTGGGAGTGTAGACTGGTGCAAGCACTGTGGAGGTCAGTCTGGAGATTCCTCAAAAAGCTGGGTTTGGAAGTCCCATTTGACCCAGATATTTCACTTCTAGGCATATGTGCAGAAGAACTGAAACATCATACCACAGTGATATATGTGCACCCATGTTTATAGCAGCACAATTTGTAATAGCCAGATCTTGGAAACAACCTAAGTGCCCAAAAACTGAGGAATGGATAAAAAAGTTGTGGCATTTTTATACAATGGAGTACTACTCAGCTATAAAGAATGATCACATCGAGATATTTATAAAGAAATGGACACAACTTGAGACCATTCTCTTAAGTGAAATAAACGAAACTCACAAGGGTAAATACCATATAGTCTCCCTAGTATGAGATTTGATAAGAGTATATAAGACTTTATGGTAAGCATGAGTCCCCATCTCATAGCTTTGAAGTCTTTCAAAGTTTTCATTCATCAGTTGGAATCGTTTTATCCTGCTTTGTTTGACTATATCATGCGTGATGATATGAACAGCTGTTTTGAAGAAAACAAAACATTATGACAGATATTGCTGATTCAATATCATCCTTCTTAGAAGTCCTACCATGCTTTTTTGTTCTACTGCCATTGATTCTATCTATCCCATTGTGTCTTATTGGGATTTGAATATGTGTGATATCTTAAACAAATTTTTTTATTGAAAATGAGATATTATAGTACCCATTGATCATTTTCTGTTATTCAGTTCAGAAAGCCCAATAATTCTTTCACTCTATGCATTGCTTTATACTTTTTTGTTATGTTTGATATTATTGTATTTGAAACTATGCTCATTTATAGCAGAGTAAGTGATATGGTGTTAGCTACTGTTGATGTCCAGTTGTCTTAATGTAAAGTACTGTGTTGCCTATGTTGTCCTGTTCTGATCTGCTCTGTACTGCCCTCTTTTGTTTTATTCTCTTTCAAATAAAAAAAAGAAGGGAACAATTTATAAAGATCAGAGCATAAGGAAGAACCAGAGAAGAAAAAAGAGCCAGTGAGGAAGGGAGAAATTTATAAATATCAGAGCAGAATTTAATGAAAACAATTAACCAATTGAAGATTTGGTTCTTTGAAAGTATAAATAAAATTGATAAGTTTCTAGCCAACTTTATCAAAAAGAGGAAAGAAGAATCTCAAATCCTTGTAGTAAGAAATGAAATGTGTGAAATCACTGCCTATTCTGTAGAAATACAGGAAGCACTTCAATACCAACTTCAAAAAAACTTTACTCTCATAGGTTATATAACACACAAGAAATGGACAGAGTGCTAGAAATATATGATTTACCAAAACTGAATCAAGAAGATATAAAACTGAACAACCCAATTTCAGTTAAGCAAATTGAAAATTTAATTACAACCCTACTAACAAAGAAAAACCTAGGCCCTCAAGGATTCACTGCAGAATTCCACAAGAAATTCAAGGAAGACTTAATGCTTACACTCCTAAAACAGTTCACTGAAACTAAAATGGAAGAAATTCTCCCTACATCATTTCTGGAAGCAACTGTAACCCTAATACCAAAAGAAGAGAAAGACCTAACCAAGAAAGAAAATTACAGTACAATTTCTCTAATGAACATAGAGGCAAAAATCATCAATAAAATAATGACAAATAGGATGCAGTAAATCATTAGGAAGACCATACATCATGATCTACTGGAATTCATCCCAAGAATGCAGGGATGTTTCAACATACACAAATTAATAAACATAATACACCATATCAACAGAGCCCAAAGACAAAAACCACATGGTCCTTTCAATAGATGCAAAAAAAGTTTTGACAAAATCCAACACATACTGATAACAAAAATCTTACAGAAAATCAATATACAGGATCTCTTGTTCAGTGTGATAAAAGCCATATACGACAAACCAACAGTCAACAGCTTACTAAGTGGACAAAATTGGAAAACTTTCAATCTAAAATCAGGAATAAGACAAGTGTGTCCATTATTACCACTCCTGTTCAATTATGTTCTGGAAACACTAGGCAGAGCAAGTAGACAGGAAAGAGAAGTAAAAGGAATACAGATAGGAAAGGAACAAGTTGAATTATCATTATTTATTGATGATATGATACTCTACATAGAAGAAACTAAAATTGCAGTGAAAATCTCCTACCCAAATTCCTTAAGGTAGCTGAATACAAGTTCAAAACTCAAAAATCGATAATATTTCTGTACACAGAAAACATTATCACTGAGAAAGAAATAAGAGAAATCACAGCCATCACTATAGCATCAAAAAATAAAATATTATGAATCAATCCAACAAAGGAAATAAAAGATCTATATGGTGAAAACAACATTACACTGAAAATGAAATCAAAGAGGATTTCAGAAAATTAAGAGATATTTCCTGTTCATGGATAGAAAGAACAAACATTGTGAAAATGAGCATTCTCTGAAAATTCTTATACAGATTCAATGCAATTCCAATCAAAATACCACTTGCATACCCCAGAGGTCTAGACAAATAGTCCCTAAAATTCATCTGGAACTAAAAAAGAGTTAGAATAGCAAAGGCAATTCTGGGCAACAAAGCTAAGGCAGGAGGCATCACAATCACAGATGTGAAATTATATTAGAAATCTACTGTGTAAAATCAGCATGATATTGTAATAAAAAGAGACTTGAAAATGACTGGTGTAGATTAGAAGATACAGCCACAACTACAAACATATTCATCCATCTCATCTTTGACAAAGGGGCCAAATATGTACACTGGAAGAAAAATAACCTCTTCAAGAAGTGATGCTGGAAAAACCATCTTTCCATATGCCAAAAACTAAAACTAGAACCATGGCTATTACCATGCACTAAGCTAAAGTCAAAGTGGATCAATATTATAACAGAAAGACTAACTCTACAGGAAGACAAATTAGACAAAAATTTGATGACATACGGGAAAACAGAGAGTTCATGAGCAAAAATCAAACTGCATGGGAAACACTTCCCAGTATCAACAAATGGAATCTCTTCTTATTAAAAAGTTTTTGCATGTCAAACAAAATCTCTAACACAGTGAAAAGAAAACTCACAAATTAAAATCTTAGTATACTATCCCTCAGAAAAAGGACTTCTATATAGAACTTAGGAAGAATAAAAAATCAGGCTCTGAAAATTCAAGGACCAATCCAAAAATGAGTATATCAGATGAATACACAGCTCTTAAATGAAGAAATAACAATGGCAAAGGAATACGTGGAAAACATGCTCAACACTCATTGGGAAATGCAAATTAAAACAACACTGAGATTCCATCTCACTCCAGAAAGAATGGTCAATATCAAGAATTCAACAAACAGAGCACCATGCTGCGCTTAGGACCTTGTGCCCATGTTGCATCTTTCTTGAGCAAATGCTGCAGGCCCTGAGGAACACCATGCCAGCCTTGGACCTTGCACCCATGCCACCACACGCTTCCTGTGCATCCTCCGCCAGCATGGAGGAATGCCGTGGTGCCTTTAGACCTTTCTCCATGCTGCCGTTTGCTTCCTGTTCCAGCCCCACCAGCCCTGAGGAAATCCATGCTGCCCTTGGCCCTTGCACCCATGGTGCCTGGCTTACTTTGTGGACCTCGCCAGCCCAGAGGAATGCCATGGCAATGGCAGCTACCCTCGGTGATCATTCCCATCTCCTAGACCAAGTACTTGATCTTTGGCTCCCACTCTTTCTCCTAGAACCTTGAACTGCAATTGATTTACCATGCTGAGTAACCTCTCAGTGACCTCTCACCCAAACAGAAGACCTCAGCAGGCTCCAATCACTATACTCCTGTGCTTCTCCTGGCATTTGTGCTAAACTGCAACAACCAGTTGCAGTAACAGCTTCAGTAACTCTATGAGATCTCCACCAAGTTCTCTCACATTCACCTTCTTCACTGCCTGAAGTCATATACCTGGGCACTTTCCAATGTCTTTGGGAAGAGTTGTCATTAAATCAATGATTGGAAAGACTAGACTGCATCAGCATGGCAGTTTTCCTTTTTTCAGCCTGTTAATTTTTATCCTGACATTTTGCATTCAAAAATTTTCCTAATGATGTAGCTCCATGGGTTTATTTTTAATTTTTTTTAATTTTGTTTTTTAGAGAATATGACCAAACAGTATGAAACAAAACAAAACCATGAAACTGATGTAGGACTTCAAAACAAGATAGTGTCCCATGGATGCTGGGACTGATGCCACCAGCCTACCCCATGGCCCAGAACCACATACATTACTATGCTGCACTTCCTGCACACCCCATATACACTTTGAGTTATATCACTGGCCTGCCCCTAGGCTAAGGACCTCCTATGCCATTGCACCGTGTTTCCTGCATGCCCAGTGGATGCTGAGATGCTGGACACACGCTGGACACTCAGCAACACTGCCTGCCACCTGGACCTAATACTGCTGTTGATCTTCAGCTCCCACCCTTTCATCCAGAACCTGGGTTACAGTGGGTTAAGCATGCTACCTTGATGGGAGATTCAATAACTGCCTCCCCCAAAAAGAGGACCTCAGCAGGTTCCAGTCAGTGTGGTGAGTATGCCCTTAAAATACAGGTGTACAATGGGTACCTAGGTCCAGGTATAAAGCTCCCTCTAACTAACTGTAAGACCTTGGTGAGTCTGGAAAGGGTGTGGGTGACTCCTTCGTGCACACAGAGAACTCCATGCAGGGTGAAGAGTGTGCCAATAAGGACTCCCCCAACTTGAAGCAAATCAAAGAGCTTATGACACACACAGGCACACAATAGGGACACAGTAGGGCTTCAGATGAAACAGACAATAGAGACAGCGAGGCTTGATGACCTGGAATAACCTGAAGATAAAGTAATAGTAGCAACTAAAAGTTGACCTATATCAATATTACTAGGCTTGTCAGCCCAGGAAGAATATAGCACTCACCCAATAGGCCCTGAAGTGGTAAGTCAGGTTACTGGTCCACCTCCTCATTGTGTGACCCAGCAATTGAACAAACAATATCCTTACAGTACCCCAAGGTGCACACTACCAACAGTTGACACTAGGGTTAGGGTTAGGGTTAGGGTTAGGGTTAGAACCTAATATTAACCCAAAAGGTGAAAACAGCAAAATGAAAAAGAGAAATGCAAACATCTAGTCCACCTGGAGCAAGTGTAGGAGACATTGAAATAGAGGACCTCAAAAGTAGCACTCAGGAAATCTCTGAAAAGATAACAAGTTAAATTAAAAAACAACTCCGTGAGGCTATAGAGGAAATCAAATTAGAAGTAATCTCTCATGTAAACACAGAAATAAAAACCTTAGAAAAGAAGTAGCTCAGTGCAGCTAAAGAGGAAATAGATAAAAAAGACCAGGAGCATGGGAAACTGATTGAAACCTTGAATGAACAACACAGGAAACAATCAGAATTCATGAAAGCAACTCAAAGAGTCATCCAAGAAACAAAAAATTCTATTCAAAGCTGGCAAAACCATTTAATAATAAACCATTATTATAAATGAATAAACAATTCATTTAAAAGAAGCTGAGGATAAAAATTCAGACCTGGAGGACAGGATCACAATTAATGATCAAGAAAGGATAGAACTTTTAAAAATAACAAAGGAGCAAGAAATGAAAATCCAGCAGTTTCAGGGATGATGCCAGGAGAAACAATATATGATTAATAGTCATCAGTGAAGATGCAGGACTTAATGGAAATTACATAAATAAAATATTCAGAAAAGTAATAGTCGACAGTTTCCCAATGTGGGGAAAAATCCAATATGCAGAAAAGTGAGGCATATAGAACACCTAACAATCACAGCCAACATAAACCTACACTCAGACATATAATAATTAATATCTCATACATACAACATAAAAACAGAATACTAAAAGCTGTTAGATAAAAAACACAACTCACCTATCAAGGCAAGCCCACTAGAATCACAGCAGAATTTTCAGCACAAACCCTCAAGTCAAGATGAGTTTGGAGTGAGGTATTTCAAGTCCTGAAAGAAAACAACTTTCAACTCAGACTGATGTACCCAACAAAACTTTCATTCAAATTTAATAGAGAAAGAAGATATATCCATCACAAAGAACAATTGAAGAAACATGTCCACCAAACCAAAACTAGAAAGAGCATTGAAAGACATACAAGATAGAGGTAAAAATGACCACAATCTCCAGAATAAAAACTGAAAGAAACTACCAGATAGGACAAGCAATTAAACAAGTGGAAAAAGCACAAAACAAACAACTGAAACATAACATGGCAACATCAAGCCAGTACATATCATTTATATCTATAAATGTAAATGGCCTCAATTCAACTATCAAAAGAAATAGGTTAACTCAAAGGATCAAGAAACATGATCCCACAATACACTGTGTACAAGAAATACGTGTGCCCCAAAAGGAAACCCATAGATTAAAAGTCAAAGAATGGAATACAGTATTGCATGCAACAAGAATCCAGAAAAAGGGAAAAGTAACTATTCTATTTGCAGACAATGGGAACTTCAAACTTAAATGATTAAAAGCAATAAAGAAGGTCACTATATACTCATAAGTGGAAAAATTCAAGATAAAGTACTATCAATTTTATATATATATATAATATCAATATATATAATATCAATTATATATATATATATATATATATATATATATATATATATATATATATAAAAAACAGGAGCACACAGCTATATAAGACTCATACTAATGGACATGAAAAACCAAATACAGAAGAACACAGTTATAGCAGAGGGCCTTAATATCCCATTTTCACAAAAAGATAGATCAACTAGACAAAAAGTCATCAAAGAAATAATAGAACTGAATAATCCCTGTGAGGAATTGGACCTAATAGATGTTTACAGAGTGTTCCACTGAACCACATCAGAATACACATTCTTCTCAGCTGTGCATGGACATTCTCCAAAGTAGACCATATATTATCCAATAAAATATTCTTAAGTAAATGCTAATGTATTGATATTATTCCATGCATAATATCTGATCATAGAGCTCTGAAATTGGAAGTTAAAGGAAAAAGAAATTGCAAACCATGCATAAAAACATGGAAATTAAATAACAGCCATCAGAATATCCAGTGACATTAAAGAATATCCAGATGACATTAAAGAAGAAATAAAGCAATGCTTACTATTCAATGAAAATAAGGAAAGAACATACTGTCATCTGTGGGATGCAATGATAGTGGCCTTAAGAGGGAAATGTATAGAAATAAATAGTCATATCTAGAGAACAAAACAAGCAAAATAAAAAACCTTGTGCTTAATTTCAAGTTTTTAGAAAAAAAGAGTAAGTTAAACCTAAAGCTCACAGAAGAGAGGAAATTGTTAAAATGAAAGCCGAAATCAATGCAATTGAAACTAAAAAAAAATACAAAGCATTAATGAATCAGAAAGCTGGTTTTTTGAGAGAATAAACAAAACTGACAAACCTCTAGCTAACCTAATCGAGAAAAAGAACAAATCACAAATTCATGCCATAAGGACTGGAAAGAGGTAAAGTACTACAGATCTCATGGAAATTCAAAAGATCATAATATCTACTTTAAAAATCTGTACTCACATAGAATGGAAAACAAATAGGAAATGGACAGATTTCTACAAACATATGCACTGCCAAAACTCAATGAAGAAGTTATATCAATGTTGAATAACCCAATATCAGCTATTACAACAGAAAATGTAATTAAAAGCATACCACCAAAGAAAAGCCCAGGTCCTGATGGATTCATGGCTGAATTGTACAAGAAATTTAGAGAAGATTTGATGCCAATGTACATTAAAATTTCAGTGAAATTGAAAAGGAAGCAATTTTCCCTAAATCATTCTTGAAGGCAAGTATTACACTGATACCAAAACCAGAGAAAGACCCAAGCAAAAATCAGAACTCTAGGCCAATCTCACTAATGAACATTGATACAAATATTCTCAATAAAATACTGGAAAATAGAATGCAGCAAATCATCAGGAACATTGTACATCACGACAAAATGGGATTCATTCCAGGAAAGCAAGGATAGCTTAACATATGCAAATCAATAAATGTAATACACCACATCAACAGATCCAAAAACAAAAACTAGATGGTCTTCTCAATAGATTCAGAAAAAACATTGAATAAATTCCAGCAAGTGTTGGAAGAAAACACTTGGAATAAAAACCCTACAGAAAGTCAAAATACACGCTGTCTACCTCAACCATATTAAGGACATCCATGACAAATCAACAGCCAACATTATACTAAATGGACACCAACTGAAAGCTTTCACTCTGAATTAAGGAATAAGACAAGCATGTCCACTATCACCACTGCTATTCAATATAGTTCTGGGAATGCTAGCCACAGCAATCAGACAAGTGAGAGAAAAAAAGGGAATAAAGATACAAAAGGAAAAAGTTATATTATCACTATTTGTGGATGACATAATTCTCTATATAGAAGGCCCAAAAAACTCCATGAAAAGAGGTAATATACATTGTACCTGGATACAATATCAATGCTCATAAATCAATAGCATTCCTGTACACAAACAAAAGGCTCAGTGAGAGAGAAATTTGGAAATATCAACTTTCACAATAGCATCTAAAAAATGAGATACATAGGAATCTACCTAACTATGAATGTACATGTCCTATATGCTGAAAATTATGCTAAGCTAAAAAAGGAGACAGAAAAGGATATTACAAAATGGAAGGATATTCCCTACTCTTGGCTAGCAAGAGCCAAAATTGTGAAAATGGCCATACTCCCAAAACTGTTATACAGATTTAATGCAATCCTAAACAAAATACCATTAACATACCTCACAGATCTAGAGAAAACACTCCTAATATTCATTTGCAAACAGAAGAAACCTAGAATAGTAAAGGCAATTCTGGGCAACAAAGGTAAGGCAGGAGGCACTTCAATTCCTGACTTGAAACTATACTAAAAAGCCACTGTGATAAAATAAGCATGGTACTGGCAAAGAAATAGACATGAGGACCAATGGAACAGGTTAGAAGATGCAAGTATAAGTGCAAAGACACTCAGCCACCTGGTATTTGACAAAGGTGCTAAACATGTTCACTCGAAGATGGATAGCCTCTTTAATAAGTGGTGTTGGAAAAACTAGCTCTCCATGTGCAACAGACTGAAACTAGATCCATGCCTATCACCATGCACAAAACTAAAGCCTAAAGGTATCAAAGACCTAAATACATAGAGAGAAACACTAAATCTATTGTATGACAAGGTAGGTAGAATCTTGGAGATATAGGAGTAGGCAGAGAATTCATGAACAAAGCAAAAATTGCAAGGGAAACATCTGAAAGAATCAATGACTGGCATCTCATAATATTGAAAAGTTTTTGCACTTCAAAAAAATCACCAACAGAGTGAAAATGAAACTCACAGAAAGGGAAAGAATATTACCCAGCAACCCATCAGATACAGGACTTATATGCAGAACTTATAAAGAATGGAAAAATATCAAGGCCCCCAAATTCAAAAACCCTCTCCCAAAATGGCAATCTGACATGAACACATATTTCTCCGATGAAGATATACAAAAGGTGACTAAATACATGACGAAATTTTCACCATCACTGGTCATTTGAGAAATGCAAATTAAAAGAGAATTGAGATTACATCTCACTCAGGGAGGAATAGCTGCCATCAAGAAATCAGCTGATAACAACTATTGATGAGGCTTCAGGGAACATGGAATACTGCTCCATTTTTGATGGGAGTGTAGACTGCTGAAGCCACTATGGGAATCTGTATGGAGATTTCTCAAAAGACTAGGATTGGAAGTTTTATACAGTCCAGCTCTTCACCTCCTGAGTATATTCCCAAAAAACTAAAAAGGTCATACCACAGTGATATATGTGGACCCATGTTCAGAGCAGCACAATTAGTAAAAGCTAAATCTTGGAAACAAACAAATTTCCCATCAACAGCAGAATGGATGAAAAAGATGTGGTATTTTTATACAACAGAATATTAGTCAGTTACAAAAAGGAGGATCTTGAGGCCTTCATAGGTAAACGGAGACAACTCGAGACTATCCTCATAAATGAAATAAATAAAAATTATATTTATAAATATCACATTATGTCTCTTGCTTCAAAAGAAATAAGAACTGCAGGAGTAAGAAAACCCAAAATGTCTAATTGCTTTTGTAAAAAATGAGGAAAATGAAGTGCTCTAAAGATATTAGTGCATGTATGTTTAAGTGTTTAGCATTTAAAATCATATTAATAAGTTTTTGTTAGATCATTGAACAGAACTGTTTGCAGTCTCATTGTTTGAATTTCCACTTTTGTGCTTTAATTTTGTAACTTGAACAACTGTTTGTAAGAGGAAAACCATATTACTATGTTTTTGTTAGATCTTTGAACAGAACTGTTTGCAGTCTCATTGTTTGAATGTCCACTTGGTGTGCTTAAATTTTGTAACTTGAACAACTATTTTTAAGAGGATGGTTTGTAATTTATCAACTAATAATTTCTTACTGTTATTTATTTTTTTGAAATTCTGTATTTCTACCCTTTTGCTGTTTTACTTTTTTTCTCTTTAAATAAAATTTAAAAAATAGAATTCAACCAACAACAAATGATGGTGTGGCTTTGGGATAAAGGAATGTATCTCCACTATTGCTGGGACTGTAGACTGGAGCATTCCCTATGCAAATTAGTGTGGAGATTCCTTAAAATTACAGGATTAGAGATTCCATTTGACCCAGTTATCCTGCTTCTTAGAATTTTGTTGGAAGAACTGAAAACATCATATCACCATGATATATGTGCACCCACACTTATAGCAGAACAATTTGTAATAGCAAAATCTTGAAAACACACCAACTGCCCATAAATACAAGGAATGTAAAAAGCAGTTGTGGTACTTTTATAATGGAGTACTAATCAGCTATAAAGAAGTATTGCTTTGAGACTTTTATAAGTAAATGGAAATGAATTGAGACCATACTCATGAGTTAAATAAATCAAACTCAAAACTGGAAATATCGTATTGTTGCAGTTATATAAGAACCTGAAAAACTATGTGTTCCAAAATCTACAATATATACTGTGTAAGGGTAAGAAACTGTTCAAAGAGGAAAAGTAATTAGAATAAGGGAAAGGTGGAAAGAAGGAAGAGGAAAAAGTTATAAATGTGTGTGTGTGTGTGTGTGTGTGTGCTAGCTACAGACTATTCTACTAATTGTATTAGTTATTGGAGAAAAACAGCTCATATGTTTAGATTAATTTAATATGTGTATAACATTTAATCTAAGGAATCCTCCTGAAGGTAACAATATACAATATTACAAGCTTTGTCGAATTTCTATCATCTTGTTTTGTAAATCTATACTGTTATTGTATTTGTGTTTTTGTTATTTGTTTGTCTGTATTACTTATTTGTTTTTTACTGTCTTTGTAATATTAAAAAAGAACAAACTTGAAGCTTTCATAGATAATTGGATGCAACTTGAGACCATATTCACCATTGAAATACATCATACTCAAATGTGTAAAGATACTAATATCTTCCTAGTACAAAATCTGAAAGAGTAACTGAGATGAAAATTGTAAAACACGTATTGTGAAAGTGAAAGTGGAAGAAATCACTAAAAAATAAATAAAAGCTGGCTTGGGGAAAGGACAAAAGAAAAAAGGAAAAATATATCCATATTCTTATAGATAGATACTTATAAGACAGCTAATTATACCACTAATCTCTGTTACTTCCTGAACAGTTTGTGCTTTCATTGTTTGATTATATTTTCATGCCTATATTTTGTCACCTCAGCAACTACTTTGAAGATAAGAGTATGAAATATATTACCCTTGTTAATGTGCTATTTTGTTGTATTGAAATTGTATATCAACGTTTTTATTGTTTTGTTTTAAATTTTTAAAAAGGAGACTGATTTTTGCCTTTCTTTTTGTAAATTGGGATAAGCTTTATTTATTTTATTGTTTCAGTCAAAATGTTCTTTGATTGGCTGCTTTTATATATTGACCTTTAGTCTCAATGATTTCTTCTCTGACACCAAATCAAATTTTCTTATTCTACTTACTTAGATTTTGTCTACCAAGCTCAAAACAACTGCATCAAACTCCACATAATATTTCCTTCAACCTGTATGCTATACCATTATAGAAGAGCTTTTGTAAATAACAGAGGAGAGGTATATGGAGTATTGATATATTTTTAAATTATCAGTGCAATATCAATCATATAAAATCATCAATGAATGCATACATTGACTGTGTCATAACTAGAATTAATTCTTCCCTAAATAGTTAGAGTCACAATCCAAAGCATTTAACTTAAACGGCTGAAAGTGTAAATCCTATCCCTAATTATATAAACTCACTGGAAGGACTTACCTTGAGAAGAAAAAATGTCATATAAATTACAAAATGTCACCACTTTACTAGATTTTGGTACTAATGAACACATAAATGGGATAATATATAGAAATGATATATACACACTAAGGATCATGGAAATACAAAATATTCAAAGATGCAGAACAAAGTGTCCCAAGGCAGATTAAAGTGGGTACAACAATTGAGGAAAGAAATATCAGGTAGCAGATATCTCCAGTTCGAGTTGAAAGAGAACTTGATCAGAAAGTTTAAGGAACCATACTCTTGCTGAACATGAATGAAAAATTCTTAAACACAGTTCTGTGAAACAGAATTTGAGAACCGCTAATATTGTACACAAAGTTTCATTATTAAATAGCAGTTATGTTACAGCATATGCTAATCAAAAATTGTAACGTATCAAATAAAAAATCCAAAAGAATAAAACAGGATCATCAATTGATAAATCAGAGTCTGCAATAAAGACCCAACAATTTACTGACACAAATACAGAGAAGCTAAAATGTCTGCATTATCAAGATTAAATTTCACGTGGATTCAAAATACACTGCGGGATGAACAGTGACAATATTTACTCTAAATGAGAAAATACATTTTGGTTTATCCAAGCACTACAATTCAATGGGGTACTTGCAATCTTACTCCACACAAAAAAAGAGGAAAAATAAAAGAATACAAATAAGGAGAGATGCCAAATTGAACAAAGAAAAAATATATATTATGGATGTTTCTTAGTGAACTAATCCTTTACATGAGAATTAGGTTCTCATGAGCAAACTGAGCCAGGTGGCAGAAGAAATGGCATGATATAGAAGGTAGCAGATTTTCTGCATGGTAAAAATTAAACACAGAGAAAAACACATGAATGATGCTATTCATAAACAACTTTAAAATGTACAACAGGTACAGAAAATACATTTAACCAAAGAGTTAGAATTATTTTGTATACCACATTTCAGAACACTAAATCAATATATGTAAATACACTAAAAATAGAGCTCTCTTACCTTTGAGATCTAGAAAGTCACAGAAAATTCTTACGTGTGAAGAGGTTTGGGTTTGGGAACATGAACGGATCCTGTGAGTGCTCTATTTATCAGTGGGTTGATGCAAGGAAAAGTGCACAGCTGAATACATCTGCAAGTCTTCAGCTCTGCTGGAAAAGAGGAGACAGTTGGATAGAACCAGCAGGGAGATTTCTCCCTGCTCCCCATGTCTCTGAATCCTTCCTATCATATTTTCTGCATCTGCTTCCATGAATCCAGCAATTTTCAGAGCAAACCCAGCCATTCTGCCTTGATAGTCATACTTGATCCATCAAAACAAAGGCTGAAACCTCTGATATTTTGAGCCACGATAAATTCTGCCCCAAAAGTACAAAACTGAAAGATGCAATTTTCCATATTTTAATGCAACAGGTTTGATTTTGGAGTAGGAATCATAATATCAAGAATGATATATAAATACACTGCACTCACAATCAAAATACTCGCAGTAATTCTCATAGGATTAGAAATAGAATCCAACAGTGTATAAGCAAGGAAATTTTACCATGAAAGCAATTAAAGTATCTTGATCAAGCAAAATAACATGTAATGTGAGAGTGGCAGATATCAAAATATACTAGAAACACATATTAGAATACATATCCAAAAGACATAATTTTAGACAGTTGAATTAGAATTGCATACTCTATA
This sequence comes from Dolichotis patagonum, assembly GCA_004027295.1. NCBI lineage: Eukaryota > Metazoa > Chordata > Mammalia > Rodentia > Caviidae > Dolichotis > Dolichotis patagonum. The sequence goes on along the minus strand of PVJX010002191.1, from coordinate 70,903 downwards.
AAAACCACAATCCGTAATGTTTACATGTATATGTGTTAAGAGCTTCAAAGCATCCAATGATAAACATGCAACTCTGTCAACTATTGGTTTGGGAAAACTGTGGATTGATATGCATAAGAGTGAATCTGTATCGCTAATGGTTACGTATGGCCTATGTCTACAGAATGGAGCAGGTTTCATTGATCACCATGGTAAAATGTCATGATGCCACTGTAAACTCAAAAATTTATCAAACATTAACCATTTCTTCTGTTTTTCTCATTTGCATTTTCCTAGTCTATTCTTATTTGGGAAGTGTCAATAAAGTTATTGATATTTTTTATGGTATCCAAATATCAAATATAAATTTAGATATTTACCAATTTTTAAACCACTATCCCATCCCACAGTTTGCTCAACCCCATTTGTGGCACTTGTTCACCATATATAATGTTCACATCCCGAGTGTGGTGTTGGTACACATCCATAAAAGATTTTAATTCCTTTTATACCCCTTTTCTGTCTCTCAATCCTCTTTAATCCCATTCCATTTCTGAAGGAGCAGTAATTTTCTGCCAAATTCCAATACATTTTATTTTTGTCTTTATACCTTGCAGTTCTCATATGAAAGAAATTAGGAGACATACAGAATTTGACAAGAAAATGTACACATACTTCAGGAAAGGAAAGTTTTGCAGCAATATTCTAATAGTTTTTACTGATGGGGGACTTTAAAGATGCTATTTATCACAGAACACCCACCACACTGCTGGCTTTTCCAGAAAAAAACTGGAATCATTTGGGCAGCAGTCCAAATGTACATCCTGAAGGAGGTTACCCCAGCAGCATTTTGCAGTACTACCAACTGTGTGGAAGCCAATCATACCTAATTCTTGATGCTAATGTCACTGTAGAACCCAAAGATCACTTGTGTTAATCTCACGATGTCTCAATCAAAGGGTATTCAAATATTTATAGAATGGTTTCTTCCTCTAAATCATGAATTCTTTTTCTGTGCTCCATATCTATTTCTGTGTCTTATTTGTTCACTCTACATTATGGTCTCTATTAGCATCTGTTCTTGTACAAATGACTCAAGCATATTTTCATCTTGTCAGACCTTGAAAGGAGGTCTTAATAGAAACATGAATTATCTCCACTTTTAAGGTTAAGAAAGATTATAAATGATTTCTCATTCAGTATATGCCTAAACTCTTTTCATTACCCTTCAAAAGGGCACAGATCTCTTTAAAAATACTTGCCTCAAGGTGCACTCAACAAGGAGATGGATGAGGCTGCAATGTTTTGCTGATCCTTTATTCCATTGGTGCCCTGTTCTCCCACACTGCCACCACCATTACAGTGAAGAGCCTGGGAAATGAGGCAATTATTTGCAAACTTTTCCCAGAACTAAATGTGAGAGAAAAATATTTTGCATATTTTTGTACACATAAAGCCATAATGTGAAAAAACGTACATACTCAAACACATAGAAAATTGAACAGAGTCATCTACAAATATAAGATTTTCAAGTTCTTGGAAATTAACTCACTGTGCAGAAAAATGTAATGGTAGTATAGGCCCGTTACTATCTCATTCTTGCATTTAACACTGCATATTTTTCTTCTGTGGTTTTCACAATCTGTGTGAAAATGCTTTCTCCCTCAACTGTAGTTGCAATGCTGTGAGCAGTTTCCTGTAGGAATTCATACATAGAATGACAAGATGAAAGCAAAAAGTTTATTAGAGTGGATTTTAAATTTCTTAGAAGATGATGGAGTGGTAAGAAGCAGCATATCAATGTGTTCAAGATTTGTAATCCAGACACTGCAAAATAACAATATGGGGGACATAGAAGGAGGTAGGTATATCACTGTGACCAAGGAAAGATATGATGGTTAAATCTGAGTCTGTACAGAAAATGAAAAGAAAAACAGAATACAACACAAAGATGGCAGATGCTTTCTGCATTGGCTCCTGGCTCCTGGCTCCTGGCTCCTGGATCAAGGCTAAAGAGAGAGGAAGATCAAATCTACAGAGACACAGTGAAAGCAAGTGAAATTCAGGGAGAAAAGTAGCTGTGGATTGCAGCAGTGAATGCTGTATGTCACAGCACTTGGTGAATAACTCCAGGCCTAGTGTCTACCACATTCCTTAGAAAGTGCTTTGTCACAGGGAATTTTACAAAGGCAGCCACTGAAATTGGACTCAGAAAACCCACAAATTGACTTCATTTCTAGGATTCCAGTGTTAAACTCCCACAGAGACTCAGTGAATGACAAGCCTAGGAGATTGTCAGTGTGAGCTTTCATTGCATCCCACTGATTCCAGTAAATTGTATTTGTATTTTTGTTTGCTTGTAGATATTAATTCCTTCTTTGATTTCTTTTGTGACCACTGATTGCTCAAGTGTATTATTCAATTTCCGTGTGTGTGGGTTTTTTACAGCTTCTTTTATCATTAATTTCCAGCTCCATGGCGCTATGATCCAATAAAATGCATGGGATAATGCTAATTGTTTTGCTCTTACTTAAATATGTTTGGTGGGCTAGTGTATGATCCATTTTAGAGAATGTTCCATGTACTCCTGGGAAGAATTTATATTCTGAGGTTTTTGTGTGTAACAGTGTATACATCTATCAAGTCCATTTGTTCACAGGTGTGATTCAGTTCTTTTAATTCTTTGCTGATCTTCTGTCTCGTTGATCTGTCCCTTTATGTCAATAGTGTGTTAAGCTCTCCTGTTAAAATTGTGTTATTACTTATTGGATTTTTCACTTCTGTTAATACTGGCTTTGCATAACTGGCTGCTCTGGAATTTGGTGCATATGAATTTAATATTGTTATCTCTTCCTCTTGAAGTTTTCCCCTAACTAGTATGTAGTGACATTCTTTAACTTTTTGGATCATTCTTGGTTTGAAGTTCACATTGTCTGCAAGCAGAATAGCTTCCTACATATCTTTTGGTTCCTGTTGCATGAAGTATTGTTTTCCATCCTTTGACTTTCAGTCTGAGTATCCTTTTGGGTTAGATGGGTTTCTTGTACACAGCATATGGTTGGATGTTGTTTTTGACCCATTCTGCAAGTTTGCTTCTTTTAATTGGTGAATTGAAGCCATTTACATTAATAGTTATATCTGTTATATATTAATTTATTGTTGGCATGTTATCTTTCTGCTGTTATATCTTTAGCTTTCCATTCTGTTTAATTGTCTGCCTTGCTTAGTGATTTTTATCCTATGTGTATCTAAAATGTCTTTCAGTATTTTTGTAGGATTAGTTTGGTGGTCATGAAGTTTTTCAGCTGTTCCTTGTCATGGAAGTATCTTATTTCTCTCTTCCATTTTGAAGGACAGTTTTGTATGGTTCATCAGTCCGAGTTGGAATTCATTTTGCTTTAGGATCTCAAATACTTCACTCCATGCTCTTCTTGACTTCATTGTTTGTGTTGAGAAGTCTGCTGTGATTCTAATAGGTTTTCATTTATAGGTGATCTGTCTTTTCTCTCTAACAGCTTTTAATATTCTGTTCTTATATTGGATTTCTGGGGTGGTGATTATTATATGTCTTGGTGTAGTTTTATTTTGGTTATGGCAATTTGGAGTCCTATATGCTTCACTAACCCATATGTCAGTTTCCATTCTCATGTTTGGGAAAAATTTCAGCTTTTATTTCTGTAAATAGCCTCTTGATATCTTATGTTGTTTGTCTTCTCATCATCTTTCAGCTGTTGAATTGTTATTTCCTGATTTATGTTATTTTTTAAAGATCTATCCTTTTCTGTTCACTATATGCAATTTTATCTTTGAGGTCTGAAATTCTATCTTTACTTTTGCTGAGGCGGTTTTGGCAACTTTCAATAGAATTTTTGATTTCCTGTATAGCTCTGTGAATCTGCTTCATGCATTCTGTTTGTTTCTTGTACTATTCTTTAAAGGATTCTATCTGTTTGCTTTGTTTCACTCAATTTTAACTGTGTTTTCTTTACATATGTTCAGTATGTCTTGTACTATTTTTATCATTCCTTCTTTTACCTGGGAGATTATTTCTGATTTGTTTCTTTATAGCTTCCCTGAGTTGCTTCTTTATTTCAGTTCATATCATTTCAGGCATCTTATGTGTATGACTTGTATTTTCTTCTATGTACATAGCTCCTGGGTTTCTTGGGATGGGCTGTAGGTTTGAGATTACATTTTGATCTTTCATCTTGTGATTTTCCTATATTTCAGTGCTTTGAGCGGTATTCTTAAGCTTCCTGTAGGCATGTTTGAAATCACCTCCTGCACCCTCAGCACCTGGGACTGAATGAAGGTCACTGAGCATGGCCCAGTCAGGCCTGCAGGACCTTCTGAGCCAAGTACAGTGTTTTAGGAACCTGGTCAGTCACTTAACTGCTGGGAGTGATGGTCTTAAAATCTCCCTGAGACCAGCACAGTTTTGTTGAAACTCCTCCTCATGCAGTCTTGGCTACCTGGACTGAAATAAAGTCACTGGGCATGGTCCAGTCTCTTCCACAAAATCTTCTGAGCCATTCCAGCATTTTAGGGAGCTGGGCATGTACGTATCCACTGGGAGTGATGGTCTTAAATTTTCTCTGGGCCAGTGCCCAGGGACTGAAACTCCTGTTGCTTGCTCTGGCTCCCCAGACTTTAATCAAGTCACTGGGTGTGGTCCTCTCAGGCCCACAAAGCCTCCAGAGCCCAGTCCAGTGTTTTAGGGATTTGGGCAGGCACTTAAGCACTGCCAGTGATGGTCTTAAACTCTCCCCTGGCCAGCACCTGTGGGCTGGTATTCCCCTCACTCAGCCTTGGGTCCCCGTACTGCAAGAAGTTCACTGGGCATGGTCCAGTGAGACCTGCAAAAACTCCCAAGTTTAGTCCAGTGTTCCAGGGAGCTGGGCGGGTACTTAACCACTGGGAGTGATATTCTCAAATCCTCCCAGGGCCAGAGCCAAGAGTTGAAACTCCCCTTGGGTGGCCTTGGCTCCTCGGACTGAAAGAAGGCCCTGAGTGTGGTGAATAAGAGAAAATTTTAACTTTTAGATGTTTACAGTTTTATTTTGTTTCCAAATACTTTCTGTGTATGTTTTCATTCAGAAAGAGCAACTATACATATTATTGATTCTTTTTAAACTCCTTTTGTTCCATCTGTCTTCCCATTTTAAATCCCTTTCTCCCATTTTTTAATGTTATCAGTCTTTAGTTATGTTCTGGATAGGTTTTGTTATGATTTATTTATTTGTGTGTTTATTTTTAATTTTATGTTAAAGAGAGTAAAACTAAACATAACAAAACAGAACAAAGCTGATCAGAAGAAAACAATGCAAATGACACAGATTTCAAAGCAAGACAATAGGATATCATCACTGGCTACCATAATGTTTCTTGTTTTTTCTAAATAGTTGTCTATATCTTCACACACAATGAATTCATAAAAAACAAAATAGTATTGAACTCATCAGAACAGAGTGACAAAGGCATTATAGGCATTATCATGTCCACATGATAGGGAAATCAACAATGGCTGCAATAAGGTCTCTCATTCTCTTCAAATTAGCAGTTGGTACATTCGTGTATGTTGAAATTAAACAATAAAAATTAGAATAAAAACATTCTGAACAAAGAATAATGACATTACTAGATTTTACATCATGATTACAGAATCAGCAATGGATAACATAATGTCTCAATTTCTTCAAAATAGTTGTTCATTTCATCAAGCATTATATACTTGATTCTCATAAACTGTTTAGGGGAAGTTCTATGCATGTATAAGTCTCTACATGTATACCTATCCTTTCTGTATTAGAGGGAAAAATAAAACAAATAAAACAAATAACCAGAAAAATCACAAAGAAAAAAGACAAATAAATAACAGCAAAAAAGAGCCCCAAACACTGACAATATAAGCCTTTCAAACAAGGTGATTGGATCATAACTAGGTTTGTTACTATATATAATGATCTTCAAGAGTTCCTAAGAGCACCATACACTGACATGCACAATTGCTCCATTCCCATGAATGTTAACTATTTTGTTCCAAGAATTTATAGAATTTGTAGCACAGTCATCATAGATATCTTAAATGTGTTTATATAATTTGAGACACTTTTTCTTTTCCCTTCCTTTTTCTTTTTCCACCTTTTCCATGAGATATTATTTTCCCCCTTTGAGCAGATTATTTTCCTTTCACTGTATTTCTTATACTTTTTGTATCTTATATACTCTTATCTATTCTTACACTAGGGAGACTGTATGGTATTTACACATGTGTGTTTTATTTATTTCACTGATGAATATGGTCTCAACTTGTGTTGATTTAATTATAAATACCTCAGTGTGATTCTTGGGAGAAGCTCCAGTCTTCGCCTTTGGTTGGACCTTGTCTCCTGGCTTCCAGGGTAGACTCTTCAGCTTTCCTTTCCAATACAGACTCTTCAGCCTTCCATCGTAGAGCCTTCAGCCTTCTGTTGCAGACCCAGCAGCCTGCTGGTGTGGACTTGCATGAGACACTAAGTATTCATCATTTTCTCTCAAAAATTATTTGGTACTTACTATGTATGGAAAATGTGAATGGAGAACACCTAAGAATTAGTCTGTACCTGCTGGAACATTCAACCAACATTCAATGGCACAGGAAGCAGGAAACCAACCGTCTTCCTCAGAGCCAAAGATACCCAATATTTATTGCATGAATAAGCAGAAGCTGAGATGATCAAGGAACTCCCACTATGTCACATGAGCCACACTTAAACTCGGTAAAAGCCTGGAAGAGAGAAGCCTCAGAGTAGGTGACCATGACTCCAAATATCTAAAGGACTGCCATGCAGGTGATTGCGGCCTGAGTCTTTGGGACCAGAACCTCCCGGACCCTCAGAGTGGCCTGGGCTGTTTGGAATGAAAGTCTGCAGAGACCACCAACTTGGCCCTACTGTTTGGGACCCATAGGCCCGCCCTTCATCTGCAGGGAACTTCCCCCAGACCTGCATCTGGGCCAGGTCTGTTTGGGCCCATAGCCCCGCCCTTCACCTGCAGGAAATCTCCCAGAGACCAGCATCACAGCCTGACTCTGGGACTGGGAACATCCTGGAACCATAGAGAGGCCTGGGCTGTTTGGATTGGGAATTTTGCAGAGACTGGTAACTTGACCAGGTCTGTTTGGGACCAAGAATTTTGTAGAAATCAGCATTTTGGCCTGACTCTTTGGGACCAGTAGGCCCACCCTTCACTCACAGGGAAACTCGTGGAGACCTGCCTGGGACAAAGTACGGTGGCCTGGCCTGCCTGAGATTCCATAGGCTCAGGGTTGATCACACCCAGCATTTGCCTTACGACTTAGGGAGCCAGGAGCCCACAGAGGGGAGTTAGGAACCTGTGAGGAAGCCAAGAGCCTGTGGGTGAGCCACTGCCCCTCCAGGAACTGAGGATGCAAGAGGTAATTCATCACACATGCAGAGAAATCATTGGAACACCGCTCGCAGCAAGAAAATATAGAAAAATGACAAAGGGAAAGACCAAAAGGCAGGTTCAAAGCTCTAGCCCTCCTCAAGAAAGCTTAGAAGCCATGTACATAGAAGAAAAAAGAAACCATACACCTGAAATCTCTGAAATGATATCAAATGAAAAAAATATGCAAATAGGGAAAGCTATGGAGAAATTCAAATCAGAAATACTTGCCTAGGTAAAAGAAGAATTGATAAAAATAGTGAAATAAATAGTGAATGCATCTAGTGAAAACACAGCTAAAAAATTGGAGGAACAAAGCAAACAGATAGAATCCCTGAATGAACAATATAAGAAACAAATGGAATGCATAAGGCAGATTCAAAGAGATATACAGGAAATCAAAAATTCTTTTGAAAGATGTAAAAACCACCTCAATGAAAGTGAAGATAGAATTATAGACCTAGAAGATAAGATTGCAGGCAGTGAGCAGGAAAGACAAGATCTTTTAAAAATAACAAAGAATCAGGAAATAACAATTCAACACCTGCAAGATGATGCAAAGAAATATAACATAAGATTAATAGGGATAAATGAAAAAGATGGGGACAGCCCAAATGATATCAAGAGGATATTTACAGATGTAATAGCTGAAAACTTCCCAAACATGAGAAGAGAAACTGACATCTGGATAAGTGAAGCATATAGAACTCCAAACAGCCATAACCAAAATAAAACTACACCCAGACACATAATAATCACTATCCCAGAAAATCAACATAAGAATACAATACTAAAAACTGTAAGAGAGAAAAGAGAGATCACCTATAAAGGAAAACCTATCAGAACCACGGCAGACTTCTCAACACAATCAAAGAAATCAAGAAGAGCATGGAGTGAAGTACTTCAGATCCTAAAGGAAAACCACTTCCAACCCAGACTGACATACCCTGCAAAACTGTCCTTCAAAATGGATGGAGAAATAAGATACATCCATGACAAACAACAGCTGTAGAACTTCAGGAACACCAAGCCAACCCTACAAAGAATACTGAAAGACATTCTAGATACACACAGGAAAAAACCACCAAGCAAGGCAGACAATTAAACAGAATGGAAAACTAAAGAAATAACAGCAGAATGATAAAATGTCAACAGTAAACCAATATATAACAGTAAAAACCATTAATGTAAATGGCCTCAACTCACCAATCAAAAGAAACAGACTGGCAGAATGGATCAAGAAATAACATCCAACCATATGCTGTCTACAAGAAACCCATCTAACCCAAAAGGACACTCATAGCCTGAAAGTCAAGGGATGGAAAACAGTACTTCATGCAACAGGAAACCAAAAAAAGCAGGAGTAGCAATCCTGTTTGCAGACAATGTGAATTTCAAACCAAGAATGATCCAAAGAGATAAAGAAGGTCACTACATACTACATAGGGAAAACTTCAAGAGGTAGAGATAACAATCTTAAATATATAAGCACCAAATTCCAGCGCACCCAGCAATATAAAGCAAATACTAACAGAAATGAAAAATCAAATAAGCAATAATTCAATTATAACAGGAGACGTTCACACACCATTGACCCAAAAGGACAGATCAACTAGACAGAAAATCAGTAAAGACATAACAGAACTGAATCACACCTGTGAACAAATGGACTTGATTGATGTATACAGAGTGTTCCATCCAACAACATCGGAATACACCTTCTTCTCAGCAGTACATGGCACATTCTCTAAAATAGACCATATACTAGCCCACAGAACATATTTAAGTAAATGCAAAAGAATTGAATTTATCCCATGCATGATATCAGATCATAGTGCAGTGAAACTAGAAATTAATGATAAAAGAAATTGCAAAAAACCTACAAACACATGGAAACTGAATAATACACTTCTGAGCAATCAGTGGGTCACAGAGGAAATTAAAGAAGAAATTAAACAATATCTACAAGTAAATGAAAATACAGACACAACTTACCAGATTTTGTGGGATGCAATGAAAGCAGTCCTGAGAGGAAAATTTATTGCATTGAGTTCCCACATCAGGAAGACAAAATGAACACAAATGAACTACTTGATGCTACAACTCAAACATCTAGAAAAAGAAGAGCAAGCCAAGCCCAAAGCCAAAAGAAGGGAGGAAATTATAAAAATTAGAGCAGAAATTAATGCAATAGAGACTAAGAAAACATTACAAAGGATCAATGAATCGAAGAGTTGGTTCTTTGAAAGAATAAATAAAATTGATAAGCCCCTGGCCAATCTTATTTTAAAAACGAAAGAAAAAACTCAATTTCATGCAATAAGAAATGAAAAAGGTGAAATTACTACAGACTCAGTGGAAATACAGAAGATCATCAACATCTACTTTGAAAACCTCTACTCTCATGGGTTCGATAACACTGAAGAAATAGACAAATTCCTAAATACATATGAACTACAAAAGCTGGATCAGGAAGATGTAAAACTGCTGAATAACCCAATATCTATTTCTGAAATTGAAAATATAATTAAGTCCTTGCCTACAAAGAAGAGTCCAGGCCCAGATGGATTCACTGCAGAAATTCTACAAGAAATATAAAGAAGACTTAACTCCAACACTCCTGAAACTCTTCAATGAAATTGAAAGGGAAGCATTCTGCCTAAATCATTCCTGGAAGCAAATATCACTCTAGTACCAAAACCAGAGAAAGACTCAACTAAAAAAGAGAACTATAGGCCAATCTCCCTGATGAACATAGATAAAAAATTCTCAATAAAATATTGGCAAACAGGATGCAGCAACTCATCAAGAAGATTATACACCATGACCAAGTAGGATTCATCCCAGGAAAGCAGGGATGGTTCAGCATACACAAAACAATAAATGTAATCCACCATATCAATAGTGCTGAAAGGAAGAACCACATGATCATCTCTATAGATGCAGAAAAAGCTTTTGATAAATTCCAACACTCATTCATGATAAGAACCTTACAGAGAATTGGAATAGAGGGTCTTTATCTCAATATAGTAAAGGCCATCTATGACAAACCTACAGACAGCATCATATTGAATGGTCAAAAACTGAAAGCCTTTATCTTAAAATCAGACAGAAGACAAGGAAGTTCATTATCACCACTGCTATTCCATATAGCACTGGAAATGCTAGCCAGAGCAAGAAGACTGAAGGGAGAAATAAACGCAGTAAAGTTAGGAAAAGAGGAAGTTAAATTATCATTATTTGCAGATGACATGATACTTTACATAGAAAACCCCGAAAACTCTATTGAAAGCCTCCTAGATATCATTAACAAATTCAGCAAGGTAGCCGAATACAAAGTCAATACACAAAAATCAATAGCATTTCTATACACTAACAACAAAAGTCCTTAGAGAGCAATAAGAGAAACTACACCCTTTACACTAGTATCCAAAAAAATTAAATACTTAGGAATTAATCTCATGAAAGAGGAAAAAAGAGCTAAACAGTGAAAATTATAATACCCTGAAAAAGGAAATCGAAGAGGACCCCAGAAAATGGAAAGATATCCCCTGTTCATGGATACGAAGATCAATCATTGTAAAAATCACCATTCTCCCAAAATTACTATACAGATTCAATGCCATCCCTATCAAAATACCGCTAACATACCTAATAGATCTAGAGAAATCACTCCTAAAAGTCATCTGGAAACATAAGAGACGTAGAATAGCAAAGGTAATTCTAACCAACAAAGGCAAGGCAGGAGGCATCACAATCCCCGACTTGAAATTATACTACAAAGCTACAGTGATAAAGTCAGTATGGTACTGGAATAGAAACAGACCAGAGGATCAGGAAAATAGATTGGAAGATACAACCACAACCGCAAACTCACTCAACCACCTTCTCTTTGATAAAGGGTCGAAACATGCTCACTGGAAGAATGACAGTCTCTTTAACAAATGGTGCTGGAAAAATTGGCTGTCCATATGCAGAAGGCTAAAACTAGACCCATGTCTATCAACATACACTAAACTAAAATTGAAATGGATCAAAGATCTAAATATTAAAACAGAAACACTAAAACTGCTGGAAGACAAAGTAGGTAAAAACCTCAAAGATACAGGGGTAGGAAGAGAATTCATGAACAAGAACCAAATTACACAGGAAGTACTGCCCAGAATCAATAACTGGGACCACATCTTATTAAAGAGTGTCTGCATGTCAAAAGAGGTTTCCAGCAGAGTGAAAAGAAAACCCACAAATTGGGAAAAAATCTTCATGGACAGCTCCTCAAACAAAGGACTTCTGTCTAAAACTTCTAAAGAATTAAAAAAAATCAGATCCTCGAAATTCAAAGACCCAATCCAAAAATGGGCATCTGAAATGAATACACAGTTCTCAGATGAAGAAATATGAATGGTAAATAAATACATGAAAAATGTTCATCATCATTAGTCATGAGAGAAATGCAAATTAAAACCACACTGAGATTCCATCTCACTCCTGAAAGAATGGCCAAGATAGAAAACACTACCAACAACAAGTGTTGGAGAGGCTGTGGGGAAGAAGGAACTCTTCTACACTGTTGGTGGGAGTGTAGACTGGTGCAACCACTGTGGAGGTCAGTGTGGAGATTCCTCAAAAAGCTGGGTTTGGAAGTCCCATTTGACCCAGCTATTCCACTTCTAGGCATATCCGCAGAAGAACTGAAAACATTATACCAGAGTGATATATGTGCACCCATGTTTATAGCAGCACAATTTGTAATAGCCAGATCTTCGAAACAGCCTAAGTGCGAATCAACTGAGGAATGGATAAAAAGTTATGGCATTTTTATACAATGGAGTACTACTCAGCTATGAAGAATGATCACATCGAGACATTTATAAATAATTGGACACCACTTGAGACCATTCTCTTAAGTGAAATAAACCAAACTCACAAGGATAAATACCATATAGTCTCCCTATTATGAGATTTGATAAGAGTATATAAGACTTTATGGTAAGCATGAGTCCCCATCTCATAGCTTTGAAGTCTTTCAACATTTTCAATCATCAGTTGGAATGGTTTTATCCTATTTTGTTTAACTATATCATGCGTGATTATATGAGCAGCTGTTCTGAAGAAAACAAAACATTATGACAGCTATTGCTGATTTAATATCATCCTTCTTAGAAATCCCACCATGCTTTTTTTGTTCTGCTACCATTGGTTCTATCTATCACATTGTGTCTTATTGGAATTTGAATATGTGTGATAGTTTAAACAAAAAAATGTTTTTATCAAAAATGAGATATTATAGTACCCATTGATCATTTTCTGTTATTCAGTTCAGAAAGCCCTGTAATTATTTCACTCTATGCATGGCTTTATACTATTGTGTTATGTTTGATATTATTGTATTTGAAACTATGCTCAACTATAGCAGAGTAAGAGATATGGTGTTAGCCACTGCTGATGTCCAGTTTTTTTTAATGTAAAGTACTGTGTTGCCTATGTTGTCCTGTTTTGATCTGCTCTGTACTGCCCCCTTTTGTTTTATTCTCTTTCAAATTAAAAAATAAATAAATATCTCAATGTGATCATTGTTAATAACTGAGCAGTACTTCATGGTAAAAAAATACCACATCTTTTTTATCAGTTCCTCATTTGATGGGCATTTAGGTTGTTTCCAAGATCTGGTTATTACAAATTGTGCTGCTATAAACTTGGGTGCACTTATATCACTGTGATATGATGTTTTCAATTCCTCTGGGAAAATGCCAGAAGTGCAATAACTGGGTCCAATGGGACTTCCAATCCCAGGCTTTTAGGAACCTCCATACTGACCTGCACAGTGGTTGCAAAATACTGCACTTCCACCAATAGTGCAGAAGAGTTATGTTTTGGATAGATGGTGTTTTTAATCATTGTGTATACTTAGAATCCATATGTGGCATATATAAATTTTTTCTCTCTCTACTTCTTTTCCTGATCTGTGTCTTTGAAACCATTCACAACTGCAAGAGAGGTATTTCATTTCTTTTCTTTTCTGTATTTTAAATTTTACTTTTCTGTTTACTTTGCCTTATGAAAGGGAGATATGCCATGCAGTGTTTAAAGATTTTGTCTGATTTAATTCCCTCATCAGTATGTTGCTCAGCTTTATCTCTTTTCCTCAAGTTAGTAGAAATTTAAGTGAAGAACTATTCCATTAGGAAGATACCTCACTTCGTTATACAAGCATCTATTGATGGACATTCAGGTAAATTCTTGGGTTTAGCTCTTATACATTGTGCTTCTAATGTCACTGTTATGCATGTATGATTGTAAAATGATGCATGTAACATTTTTGGAAGAATACTTAGAAAATTGGCCCCTATAGAATGTCTACTTTTATTTCATTGAGAAATATTTGTAATGCTTTACATAGTTATAGCAGTTCACATTCCACCAACAATGTAGAATTGTACATTTTGTACAAGACACTTGCATACACACAGACACACACACAAAAGTGACTGCTATACTTTGATTTCATGAGGACTGCCCTTCTATCTCTTGTAAGAAATCGTCATGCTGTTTAATTTGCATTTCAATCATAGCCAGAAATATATACATGTTGACTGTTTGAAACCCTTTGATATATTTTGATGCATTCCTCTTGCCCACTTCTTGATTTTGTCTTCTACTTTAGGTGGTCAATTTTTTTTTGCATCCTTGTGTATTTGAAGCAACAGTATTCTACTTGAGGAAAATCAGGCATGATTTTATGAAATTCATTGTCTCCTTACTGTTTTCATTCACTTGCTTTGCAGAATCTTTTTAACTCAGTATGGTTTCCTTTTTATTATGTTTTAAATATCTTCTTCAGTTAGTTTTCACTTTTGAAAATCTTTGTCTATTCATATGGTTTTAAAGTTTTACCTGTTTTCTTTTCTAGATGTTCAATGTTTCCATTTTAAAGTTCAAGTTTTTGAACTACTTTGGCTTTATCTTTTTATACCTTGCTATGTAATAATCTTCTGCAAGTAGCTCTTATCCAACTGGCCCAGCATCTTTGATAGAGGAATAAGTTTTTTTTTTTAGTACCAGGGATCAAACTCACGACCTCATGCTTGCCAGGCAGGTGCTTAAGCCCCTGAGCTAAATCCCTAGCCCAGTTTCCTTTCACTATATATTTTGCCACATTTTCAGATGGTCAAATACTTGAATGTGTCCAGAGCATTTTAATGTGTCATTTATCAGTTCCATAGATCCCCATATTTATTTGTGAACTATATTTTTGTAACACTTTTGTTTTCTTAAGCAACTTGAATTTAGGAATTGTGATGCCCCTTGGCTTTCTCTTTGGTGCAATTGCATTTGTTATTCAAATAATTTGTTGGTAAAATGATTTCAGGAATTATTTATGTAATTCAAGTAGAATACTCTTACTACAATGGTTCATGAATGTAACATGATCCACATTTCTGGGGAATATGGCCACATTCATATTCTTGCAGTAAAGTTGGCCATGATAATGTTTGTCACCCAATACAGATTTTGCAAACAAAGACAAAGTTCATCAAATAGGCTAATTGCTGACCAAATTTCTTACAAAGAAATCCATTCATGAACCAAGGTACTAATGGATTTTGAAGCATATGCATTGAATCGGTATATTAGTATTGGGTCCACACGTAGATTCCCCAATCTCCCAAATGAGTGCACAGTGGAGGTTAAAATAAAGTGCAACAAGTGATATGATTTTAGGGCTCCAGGAAGGTCAAAACTCTTTAGCTGAGCTCAAGAGTCTGATGGATAAGACAAAGACTTCTCTGGACTGCCTTCTTATTTAGGACCAAAAACAGGGGCAGGGAAATTGAGGAACATGCAGGCTATGAGCAGGATCTTGACAGTCACATCAAGGACGTCTCCAAGTAATGAATCAAGTCAATTCAATAGAACTGTCTTATCATGAAGGCATGGTAGGAGTGAGACTGTGGGAATAATTCCTGCACTGGACACTCTACTTAATAGACGTTTGAGCCAAGTGTCTCCAGCTGTGGCCTTATCTTGACCTTTGAGTTAGCTCTGAGCTCACAGGCCACTGTAGGACTCAGCCAGGACCCGTAATTCATGGAGGTTCACTTACTCTGAATCAGATACCATTGCCTGGCAAGGGGCTGAGGTCTAGAACAGACTTGGAAATAAACATAGAAAGCCAATTAGTTAATTTTAAATCCTGCTCAGAGCCACTGGGTAGTGGTCTTCAACATATTAGTTTTCAGAGTATGGAAAACAGGTTAACTGCTCTTCTCCCTATCAAAGGATATGCACATTTTTCTAATTTCTTTTCTTACTTTTATTTATTTATATTTTATGTTTTATGTCTTCTTCAGTCTCTTTTTACAAGATAATATAGTGATAATTGTAGAGGTGTCTTCATTTCCTTGGTTAGTTTAATTCCTAGGATATACTTTTTCCTGATGCTGATGTGAATTATACTGGTTTCTTACTTCTCTCACAGTGATTATTTATGAATGCAAACACTGATTTTTGCATTTATGGCAGCATTCCTATTCAATGAAGAACACATGATTTTACCAAAAAGTATCTGAAACAGCTTAAAATAAACAGGAATAGGAAAAGATGTAGAATATAAAATTCATAGTTACATTGTACATATTTGTTACTGAAACATACCTTTATGTCAGATGCTTCTTAATGTCTAAAGAGTAAATTCAGTTCAATGGCAAAAGTCATGATAAAGAAATCAATGAAATGTATGTAAAATTTAACACAAAAATGTCATGTAATTCTACCATTCACAAGAAATGAAAAGCATGCAATTGATACTTAAAATGAATCACTGAATTCATAAAATTATTTTCTCTAGCAAATTTACAATAATGAATCAACACATGTCAGCTCATGCTGGAAGAAGAAAATAATTTTCCTATATTTCAGATATAGAAAATCAAATAGAAGTCTTACTTATCCATAGGGTTGGATTTGGGAACATGAACAGATCTTAGAAGGAATCTGGTTCTGAGTGGTTTTATTCACTGACAAATTAATCATTGAATATAATTTTAAGACTTCAGTCCTGCTTCAAAATATGTAGCCAAATGGATATGAATTGACTTACCTGTCTGAAACCTATTTTATCACATTTTCTATTTTAAAAAAATAGTAAACCAGAAAAATTAGGCCATTCTGCCATGATATTTGGATGTGGAGGCGGAATATTCAGATACTGTTAGCCCCAGTATTCTTTTTTTTTTTGGCACCATGGATTGAACTCATGACAATTGCACTTGTCAGGAAGGCATTTGTGCTGTTGAGCCAAATGCCTATTCCCTATATACATTTTTAAAAATTTCTACACAAAGGCAGAAAATTCACCAATACATTCTGCCATATTTTAGATAAAACAGAATTGTTATTGGTATTGTAATCATTATCTCAAGCATGGTCTATAAATACACTGCACTGAATCAAAATAGTAAGATTTTCATAACACTAGAAATACAATCCAATAGTGAATTAGCAAGGACAATATACAAAGGAAAATAATGGATGTTGGAAGAAAAAAACAAACTGGTGTTGAAAGAGTAGCAGATATCAAAATGTGATGCAACACATAGTACAAAATACAACAATATATTGGCAAAAATGGACTGAAACTAAACTATGTAGTTAAAGTCCTTACATCTCATATGTATGTCTGGTAGATCAATTTCTACACATAATAAATATAAAAATCATGTAATGGAACAATCGTAAATCTGTTGAAAAAAATCCAGAATATGAAAGTTAAATATCATGATTCCTCTTAAAATTGAAAGAATAAGGAATTCATACCCGAGATCCACTTGAGTGACAGAACCCATGCTGAAGTTACTGGCTTGAGCGGCCAGAGCGTGGAGCTGAATAGCCCTGCACGCCACTCATCCAGAACTGGCCCTGAATGTGACCCACCCAGAGGCACAGTGAATTCGCGCTGCAGCTGCACTGAGGTTAGAGGTCGGGGAGCCCAGTAGTTCTCGGGGACCGGCATCAACATGTGGTGAGTGATGGGAATGGGTACCTCCTGAGTGAAAGGGGCAACCAACTAGATGACATATTGGAGTTGGGCAGGAAAGCCCTGGCTCTGTAAGGTAGTGGATTCAGTTCATTGCTCCCCTCGCAGAGTGGATTGGTGGAATCTGCTCGGACTGGGCTGGGACCCAGTGGGTCATCACAAATCAATTGGTTCCCTGTGGGTGGCGCACACTAACTCAGTGAAGGCCCACTATGTTCAACTGTTCCAGAGGGGAGGAACCAGCGCACACTGCCCTTGCTTGCACTTCACTCTCTGATAGTGGATGGCAGAGGGCAGAAGCCCCTAGCCTACGTGCTCCAGAAGAAGCCTAACCAACAAGAAAAGGGGTTGGAAATTACACTATACACTTGTATGGAAGGAACCAATAACATGACCAGAGGGAGAAATAAGAAAAAGCACCCAGCCAGCAACCCTGAGAATATTGATCCAGGAGAGGTAATATAAAAGAGATTGAGGGCAGCAAACATGAAACATCAAACACAGCATCAGTGAACATAAAGAGATATCTTCAGGACCTCTTAAACAAGATCAAAACTGAAATATTAATTCAAGTTAAACAAGAGATAAGTAGATTAATAAAAGAAAGGCTGGCCATTTCTCAAGAAGACACAGACAGAAAAATGGAGGAACACAAAAAGAGAAATGTTCAATGAAGAATATAAAAAAAACCTAGCATTCAGGAAGCAGATTCAATTAGATTACTAGTAAACTAAAGACTCCATAGAAAGTTGGCAAAACTGCGTGAAAGAAACCAAAGATAGACTATCAAAGATTGAATGCAGGCTTGCAACGTGTGATCATGAAAGGGAAGATCTCTTAAAGATAACAAGGGAGCTGGCAGTAACCATGCAAAGGTTAGAGGATGACAAGAGGATCTATAACTTAAGAATAAAGCATGGGAATGAAGAAGCAGGAGTCAAAACAGAAGAACTGCAAAGGCTATTCACAGAAATTATTAAGGAAAATTTCCCAAACATAGAAAAAGGAAATGATATGCTGACATATGAAACATACAGAACTCCAGCCACTTACAACCAAAACAGAGCTACACCCAGACACATAATAATCAAGATCCAAGAAATTCAATATAAGAATAGTATATTGAAAGCCATCAGAGAAAAGAAATAGATGACCTATAAAGGAAAACCCACCAAAATCATGGCAGACTTCTCAACACAGACCGTCAAGTCAAGAAGAGTTTGGAATGAAATATGAAATAATTCAAGCCCTGAAGGAGAACAATCTCCAGCCCAGATTGATGTATCCTGCAAAACTCTCTCTAGAAATTAATGGAGAAGCAAGATGCTTCCATGACCAAGAGGAACTGGGAGAATTTGTGACCACCAATCCAACCCTACAAAAAATATTGAAGGACATTTTAGAAAGAGAGCAAAAGAATATGAGCATTTCAGGAACAGTGGCAGAGAGGCCTCAGTGAATGGAGCAGACAGTGGAGTGGAAGAGAAAAATAGACTACCAATGGCAGAAAAATAGAATAGCAGAAGTGAGGCAGAGAAGATTAGCTATAATCTCTAGTATAGAGGGCCTCAAAATACTAACAAAGAGGAACACAGGCAGAGTAGATCAGGAGATAGGGTCCATTGAGATGCTCTATATAAGGAGGCAGTGGGACCCAAAATAAGCAGTGCACCCTATTGGAGTGAAAAGGGAGGAGTTGTCTTAAAAAGAAAGGCAGATGATATTGTTAATGGGGTAACAAGATTTACAATCTACATTATTCTCTTCATGCTGTTTGGATGGATTACATGCTGTTCCAGTTTGTCTACTTACACTAGACTCAAGGAAAAGGTCAGCTATCCCCAAAATAAGAGGACATAATATGGTAATCATCCTTAATTTCCTATCAACTTAATCAGAAGCCCTGTATAACTTATACTGTCTTATTATGACTGATCTTATTTGAATCTGGTTTGTTAGAGTGCTATCTTGAATTGACTGATTTTATTCAAATCTGTTATGATTGATAGCATCAAATCTAAGAGTATAGGCAACTATACTAAAGATGACAAGATTCACTAAGATACCCACTCTGGTTTGATTATTGCCTGCTTTTGAAGTCTTATAATACCTCCAATGCTTTGTTTTTATTAATGTTGTTATATACTGCTGAGACATCATGGTATCCATTGCAAATCACCTTGTATTTTGGTTTTATATGACTTTCTGCTTCATGCTTTTCTAGGAATTGTTTTGTTTTGTCTTCCTTTGTTTTGTTTTTCCCTCTAATACAGATAGGATAGATATACATGTAGAAACTCATACATGTTTAGAGCTTATAAACAGTTTATGCCAACTATAAAATCCATGTTGAAATGATCTATTTTGAAGAAAAAGAGACACTACAGTACCCCATGCTGACTCCATAATGTCACGATGTGAAATCTAGCAAAACTATAATTCTTTATTCAAAGTGATTTTGGCTTGTTTTGTTTTGTTTAAGTTCAACACATATGAAGGTATGGACAGCTATTTTGAAGTGAATGAGAGACACTATGACAGCCATTCTTGGCTTCCCTATTGTCTGGTATTGAAGACCTGAAACACCCTCCTTGTACTGCTTAGATCAGTTCCACACTATGTTTTTTTCATGTGAACTCCCTGTGTGTGACAATATGGACAACTATTTGGAAGAAAACAATAGTCAATATGATAGAAAGTGAATATCTCCAATTGTCAAGCTTTGAAATTTATGTCTCTTACATTGCTTTCTTGTGACCTGCTTTGTTCTTTTCTATTGTGTTTAATTTTATTCTTTTGATATAATTGCATTTATATTTGAGTATGTAAGATGGATGGCCATATTGCTGTTTTTGTCAGATCGTGGAGCAGAATTGTTAACAGTATCACTATTTGAATGTATACTTTGCATGTTTTAATTTTGTAATTTGAACAACTATTTCCAAGATGTCAGTATGTAATTTGTCAAGTACTGATTTCTTAGTGGGTTTTTTTTTTGTTCTTTTCCTTTTTTTCCTTGGAATTCTGTATTGTTGCTACCCTTTATTCTGTTTTTTTCCTCTTTAAATAAAATTTTTAAAAAATTGAAAGAATAAAAGAAGTCAAAGGATTACAGTGACCTAAACTTACATGAGATGATATATATAAGAAAATGAAGAGTAATGAAGGAGAAAAGACATTTTAAGAAGGTTACAAAATTGTTTGATTGAATACAATGTGTATTTGCTGCATGTATACATGTGCTATATTAATACTACAAATTAGTATGATTAATATTTGGAATTTTAAAACACATCAAAATACCATATAAGCAGATTAGATTGGTGAATGGAAGTTAAATTGCAGGTTTGACAAATATAACTAGCCTGGTATGTACATGCTTTTCAGTATTAGATTATTCATAAATGGAGACCAAGCCTCAGTAGGTACACAGGGGAAAGGTTAAATGTCTTGACCATCCTTGAGAAACGTAGACAATAAAGTCATTAAAGTGTTATTATACAGAGTATCACATTACACATAGCATAGGAAAAGTGGTCAATTTCTGATAAACATGGACCTTATGTCTTCCACACAGGTTATTACAAAATATAAACCTCAAATAATAAACAAATGTGCTCCATTTATTAAAGGGAATTTTACATTCACATCACAAGGTAAATCATTACAGTGTTTGATGTTTCTAAAACATGGTTATAGTTAGTTAATTCCCACATCTGCATCAGTATTACTCATCAATTAAATGGGTAATATTTTGTAAATGTTGAAAAATGAGCATTTTCCCTATCTGAGTCACATACATTGTAAATGACTCTGGTATTATTTGTACAAATACATGAAAATATGGAAGTTATCACTTCTATGTATAATAAATGATTAGTTTCCCTAGATCACAGTATCAGTGGTTGCAGTATATCTTCATTCCACACAGCTTGACTGAGGGGAACATGTCATCAGGGCAGACCGTTAAGCAGTAGCAGCAAAAACTTGCGCACTTGTTCCCTGAGGACAATTGTCACCTGAATATTCCTGATCATCCTCAGTATTATCTGAAAGTTCAGCACTATATTGTGAAATGTGGATCTCATATTTGGATGCTGTCCAAAACTTCACATATGAACAAATTCTTTTTTAGGAAGTATCTATTAAATTCTTAAAAAAAAAAGCATGGGGATTCTACACTGACACAAGGAAAGAAAAATTTGTGTAATTTGTAAGAAAACTAATACACCTTGAGTTGATAATGTTATTCAAATAAATTGGACATAAAATTAAACATGACTAGGTTTATCTTCATGAGAGCTCCAAAATAAAAAAAATTAAAAATGAAAGACATGATAAGAAACATGGAGTAATGTATTTTGATAAGAGGAGGAGGACCTGGGGAAGTGGGAGGATGAAAGGACATGGGTGAAGACACTGAAACGTTGAAGAAGTCATACATATATGTACAGCGCCACAGAAGTAACTTAATTGTTATGTTCCTCAAGCATGCAATGATATCAATAAAAATATCATAAAAGTTATGCATTTCTTCCTTTTTATCCTATTATCTTTTTCATAGCCTACTATCCTCTAACCTCAATAGATTTTGTGCTATTTATAAATGGCACTCAGCTATGAAATATGAAATATAAATCAAAGGAGCTTTCTAATTGACCTTTTAAAATCTACTCTCTCCTCCAAATCTTTTCCTCTTTCCATTTCTTCAACTCCATTTTTTGACATGTTTGCCATATAGAATGTTTGCATTCCTTGTGTGCAGTTGACATGTGTATCTAAAACAACATAATTACTTTTATACCACTTTCCAACACTGTCTTTTGACCCTATTAGCACTGGAAAAATAATAAAATCTCAAATTCTTAGTACATTAATTTTTTATTATGTTATATATTGCATTTTTTTCATTTTATTTTAAAGAGAATAAAAAGTCAAAAGTATATAGAATATCAAATCAGTGGGAAAGGAAATGAACAATTGTTAATACAATGCATGTTGTCATCAAAATTGTTACTCAGATGAGCATATTACACATGCAAAATTGATCAAACAATATAAATACTAACTGGTCCTTATTCTAACAGAATGAGTACTAAAGTTATTATATGTATGTATATATATATATATATACACACACACACACACACACGCACACACACATATATCATTTCTTTCTTTTTGCACTTGCCCCATTCAGGTAATTGTTATTTTTTTTTCTTTTGAGCAGTTATTTTGCCTTTTACATTATCTTTTATGCTTTTTGGTACTTATGTTTACTTTTAGTTTCTTATACTACGGAGACACTACAAAGTTTACCCATACATGTCTAATGTATTTCACTTATGTGTATGTTCTCCAGATTCATCCATTTACATATAAAAGTCCCAAATTTATTTTCTTTATACCTAGGAGTACATCATTTAAAAAATGGCACATATTTTTAATCTACTCCTCAGTTTATGGGAACTCATACATGACAAGCTATAAGAAATACAAAATCTGCCATGAAAATGTATACAATTTTCAGGAAAGAAAACATTTAAACTAATATTTTAACTTTTTTACCTATGAGGAATTTGAAAGATATTGTTTATTGTAGAAATACACACTACACTGTTGGCTTTTATACAAGAAAGAGAAAATGTGTGCAGGAGTCTCAATGTATAATTTGACCTAGGTTATGCCTGCAGCAGTACACAGCACTCACAGATGTCTGGAAGCTATGCACCACTATTTTGTGTAACTAATGTAATTGTAACAGCTAAGGAAAAATTTTTGTTATTTCATGTTTTCTTGAGAAAACAGTATTACAGCATTTTTCCAAGGGTCTCTTCCTAAATCATGAATACTTATTGATGGTGAATTCTTACAGTTTATTTTTAGGAGAATAAAACCAAGTAAAATCAAATGGAATCAAGCCAATCAAAACAAACCAGTGCAAGGGACACAGGACTTCCAAACAATAGGAAATCAACAACGGTGACTATAAGCCTCGCATTGTCTCCAAAATAGCTGCACATACATTCAGACATAGTAAAAACCAAACAAAACAGTGCTGACCACAACCAATACAAACAAAATAATGAATTCAGTAAAGGATTTCAAAACAAAAATCATAGTAAATTCCATTTTCTGTAGTAATATGTCTTGTTATCATTGAAATAGCTGCCATCTGATATGGTATAATAAGAAAAAAAGAATAAGACCAACCAACAAAACAATAAAAATGACACAGGACTTGAAAACAAGATGATAGGGAGTTAACAATGGCTACCACCTTTAGAAGGAGATCTCCATATGTAAATTGCATAATGTTATCCTCAAAGCAGATGGTCACGCTTCCAGCTTTAGATCTGGGAAGTCAGTGAAATGTTAAACACTAAAAGCATTAAATGGCATTTTCACTCAATAGCTATCACTGAAGCCTGCGTTTCTCCACATCAGCTGGTTGCTTGTGGCAGCAGACAAGGGGGTTTTGGCTCTTCTTGTATTCCAGCCTGCATGATGGTACGGGCTGTCATCTGGCTCTCCTCCTAATGGCCAACAGATGGCATTGATTCAGGGGAGGGCTTGCTTCTTGGTGACTTCTGTTCTTTTCCCTCAGTCTGTGAATCTATGTTGAATTCTTTACAGGCATCTGTGTCAGACTTATTTCACTTAAGATCAAGTTTACAAGGTGCATCTCTTTTTCTACAAAGGACTCAAGCTTATTTTTCATTACAGCTGTGTATTATTTTTAGGAGTATCCTTTATAGAAGGTTTTGAATAGAAAGCTAAATTCTCTCCAATTTTATGACTTAAAATGGTTTATAAGTTTTTTAGCATCCCATGTCTTCCTAAACACTTTCGTTACCTCTCAGCAGGGCACAAACCTCTCTAAGAATCTTTGCAACCAGGCAGATTGAATAAGATCATGAATAAGGTTGAAAATGCATTCTTAGACCTGGCACTTTCCTCACCACAATGATAACATCATTACAGTGAAGAGCATGGGATATGAAGCAATGATTTAAATCTATACCAACAATTGAATTTTAGAGTAATATTTTACATGCTTCTGATATGATAGAATATGTACATAAAACAGAAATCTGAACATAACCATATATATCTGTAAAAGTATATTAGATGTTAATATTTTTCAAACCCAAGGTAACTACCTCATTGTCCAGAAAAACCTTAATGGAGTTTAGGTATCTTAATACATCCTACCTGTACTTAACTATTTATGTCTTCTCTCAATAGATTTGTCATTTTGATGTAAAGTGCTTTCTCACTCATCTGTGGAAACAATACCATTAGCAGGTTCCTGTATTGATTCATTCACAAGATAGACAAGAATAAAGGATTTGGCTTAGCAGTGTAAGAGCCTGCTTTGCAAGTGCATAGTCTTGAGTTTGATACCTGGTAACAATTTAAAAAAAAAGAAAAGAAAAAAGAAAAAGCTCAATATTTGTGCAGAGTATTTCAGACTTCTTGAATGGTGATGGAGTAATAAGCAGCTCCAAATCAGTCTTTTCACGGCATGCAATCCAGACACTGGAAAAGAAAAATTTTGGGAAGAAACTAAAATGAATATCAATTGCAAACACACAGGAAGGCTCTGACAGTTAAATTGCATTCCATAGAGAAATGCAAAACACAATATACAAAAGACAAACAGAAGGTGCTATGTGCATTGTCTCCTGGCTCCTGGCTCAAGGCTGATTGCCAAAACATATGTTAAGCTTGAAGAAAGCAATTGCATGGCATAGATTCTAAAGAGAAATGAAAAGAAGACAATAAAATCAAAGTAGATATTGGGAATGCTGAAGAAATAAAATTTAAAGAGAAAAGAGTGTGCTATTATATAACAAGTGTCTAACAATTGACTCACATTTGAAAAACAGTCAGACTGATATTTAATTACTTTGTGTGAATACTCCAATGTCAATTAGGCAGAAAGTGAAGATCTCAGTATTCTGAGGTATGTTCCCCAGCAAGAACTCACATTTCTCATAAAGCCAGAACCTTTCATTTCCAGATTCTATAGGAAAAACATACCCTTCTTTGCTTTCTTCTATGTAGAAGAATCCACTAAACAAACATGAGCAGAGTCACATGGCAGGGGATGCACCCTGATTGCACATACCTGACTCTAATCAGGACGAATTTCCTCAGCACACACAGTTTCCTTTGATTGGATTTTGCCAACCTGAATGAAGGTTTAAGCCTCCCAGAAAATGATGAAAAAATTTAGCAAAATATGTGTAAGTTATGAAAAGTCAGTCTGTCATTTTACAAAGAGTCTTAAAGCTTGCCATATTTTGGGAAACACCATAGGATATATATATATATATATATATATATATATATATATATGCATATAATATATATATTACAGGTTTTCCTCTATGTCAAGCATGTGAAAAGTCTCTTCTCTTGGTTTTAATGTCTCAGAGTACATTTGAAAGTTTCAATGAACAATGAAACATGCACAAAATCATTTCTGAATTTACCAAGGAGATAATACTTAGGAACATAAATTTTGAAGTTTATGATGCATTAAAAATGAGGGCAAATATTCCTTTGCTTTTTGAGAAAAATATTTTTGCTGCAATGTGTTGCACTTGTTGTTTGCTTACTCAATTTTCTAAACTCTAGAATCTTTGAAACATGCACAGACACTGATGTCTGTTCTGCTAGCATAGTGGGCATCTTGATTCCAACTCTGATTCTTCTTCCATCTCTTTATCACAACAGTGGGCTTCTCTGCAGAAATGGATCCAGGGAAATCTGCATCTCCAATGAATTAATCACTTCTCATCTTTGATCTCCACAAGCTCTGTGGAAATAATGAGAGGCACAAATTCATCTCACAACAAAATTGAATTCCTATGCAGTTGAAGTCGTCCTTCAGGAAAGAGTCTTCCTGTGCATCCAGATGCAGGCCAACTCATATTACACCACAGCACTTTCCAGGGTCTAACAGGGTGAGATTCTTTGAATCCTCAGAGACCACAGCAGACATGTATGGAATAAAAATTAGTGCTCTGGCTGTACAAGTCTGTCATATATAACCTATAACAAATTTTAGCAGCTCACTCCTTGCTTTTAGAGAGAGAAGACCATTTCGATTTTGGGAAAGGTCAGTTTTAATGATAAAGATCCAACTGCTATAATTTGCACATCTCATATTCACACGTGATATGAATGTCCTAATCATCTTGTGTTATACATATAATTTCTATTCTTATAATTTTTAGCATTCATTTTTATTTTTAAAAATTTCAATGTCATTAAAATATATTGGGAATGTATTTCTCTGAAATGTTTCCAAGTTTTCCTCATGAGCATTTTTTCATCATTACTGGTAATAATTTTTTTCCATTTTATTTGAAAAAGAATAAGAAAAAAGAGGTCAGTACAGAGCAGATTGGAACCAGACAACATAGGCAACACAATACTTAACATTAAGACAACCAGACATTAACAATAGCTATCACAATATTTCTTTCTCTGATATAGTTGAGCATAGTTTCAAATACAATAATATCAAACATAACAAAAAAGTATAAAACCATTCAAAGAGTGAAAGAATTACAGGGCATTCTAAACCAAATAACAGAGAATGCTCAATGGGTACTATAATATCTCATTTTCAATAAAAAATTTGGTCTATACTTCCATACATATTCAAATCCCAATAAGATACCTTGTGATAGATAAAACCAATGGAAATAGAAGAATAGAAGCTTGGTAGGACTTTTAAGAAGGACAGTATTAAATCAGCAAGAGCTGTCATAATGTTTTTTTCTCTTCAAAATAGTTGTTCATTGTATCATTTATGACAAAGTCAAACAAAACAGGATACAACCATTCCAACTGATCAATGAAAACATTGAAACAATTCAAAGCTATGAGATGGGGACTCATGATTACCATAAAATCTTATATACTCTGATCAACTCTCATACTAGGGAGACTATAAGGTATTTATACATGTTAGTTAGGTTTATTTCGCTTATGAGTGTGGTCACAAGTCGTGTCCGTTTATTAATAAAGATCTCAATGTGATCATTCTTTATAGCTGAGTAGTACTCCATTGTATAAAAGTGCCATAACTTTTTTTATCCGTTCCTCAGTTGATGGGCACTTAGGTTGTTTCAAAGATCTGGCTATTACAAATTGTGCTGCTAAAAACATGGGTGCACATATAACACTGTGGTATGATATTCTCAGATCTTCTAGAATATGCCCAGAAGCGAAATAGCTGGGTCAAATGGGACTTCCAAACCCAACTTTTTGAGGAATCTCCAGACTGACTTCCACAGTGGTTTCACCAGTCTACACTCCCACCAAAAGTGCAGAAGAGTTCCTTTTTCCCCACAGCCTCTCCAACACTTGTTGTTGGTAGTGTTTTCTATCTTGCCCAATCTTTCTGGAGTGAGATGGAATCTCAGTGTGATTTTAATTTGCATTTATCTCATGACTAATGATGATGAACATTTCTTCATGCATTTATTTGCCATTCATATATCTTCATCTGAAAACTGTGTATTCATTTCAGATGCCCATTTTTGGATGGGGTATTTGAATTTCGAGGGTCTGATTTTTTTAAATTCTTTATATAGGTTCTAGACAGAAGTCATTTGTCTGAGGAACTGTCCATTAACATTCTCTCCCAATTTGTGGGTTTTCTTTTCACTCTCTTGGAAATATCTTTTACATGCAGAAACTCTTTAATAACATGTGATCCCAGTTATTGATTCTGGGAAGTATTTCCCATGTAGTTTGGTTCTTGTTCATGAATTCTTTTCCTACCCCTATATATTTGAGAATTTTACCTACTTTGTATTGCAGCAGATTTAGTGTTTCTGTTTTAATATTTAGATCTTTGATCCATTTAGAGTTTAGTTTAGTACATGGTGATGGGCATGGGTCTAGTTTTAGTCTTCTGCATATGGATAGCCAGTTTTTCCAGCACCATTTATTAAAGAGACTGTCATGCTTTGAGCGAGCACATTTGGCCCCTTTACTAAAGATAAGGTGAGTGAGTGAGATTGGGGTTGTGTTTGTATCTTCCAATCTAGTCGACTGATCTTCAAGTCTGTTTTTATACCAGTACCATGTTGATTTTATTACTGTAGCTTTGTAGTATAATTTCCAGTCAGGGATTGTGATGCCTCCTGCCTTGCCTTTGTTGCTTAGAATTGCCTTTGCGATTCTAGGTTTCTTCTGGTTCCAAATGAATTTTAGGAGTGATTTACCTAGATCTCTGAGTTATGTTAGTGGTATTTTGATTGGGATTGCATTGACTGTGTATATTAATTTTGGGACACTGGCCATTTTTACAAAGTTTGTTGTTCCTATCCATGAACAGGGGATGTTTCCATTTTCTGAGGTCCTCTTCAATTTCCTTTTTCAGGGTATTATAATTTTTGCTGTATAGCTCTTTTACTTCTTTCATGAGATTAATTCATAAGTATTTCATTTTTTTGGATGCTAGTGTGAAGGGTGTGGCTTCTCTTATTTCTTTCTCAGTACTTTTGTTGTTAGTGTATAGAAATGCTGTCGATTTTTGAGTGTTGACTTTGTATCCAGCTACCTTGCTGAATTTATTTATTATATCTAGGAATTTTTTAATAGAGTTTAGGGGGTCTTATATGTAAAATATCATGCCATCTGCAAATAATGATAATTTAACTTCCTCTTTTCCTGTCTTTACTCCTTTTATTTCTCTTTCCTGTCTTATTGCTCAGGCTAGTATTTCCAGTTCTATGTTGAATAGGAGGGGTGACAGGGGACATCCTTGTCTTGTGACTGATTTTAATGTAAAGGATTTCAGTTTTTGACCATTTAATATGATGCTGGCTGTTGGTTTCTCATACATGGCCTTTATCATATTGAGGTAAAGACCTTCTATTCCAATTCTCTGTAAGGTTCTTATCATGAAAGAGTGTTGGACCTTATCAAATGCTTTTCTGCATCTATAGAGATGATCATGTGGTTTTTACTTTTGTCTCTATTGATATGGTGAATTACATTTATTGTTTTGCATATGTTGAACCATCCCTGCATTCCTAGGATGAATCCTGCTTGGTCATGGTGCATAATCTTCTGATGATTTGCTGCATCCTGTTTGCCAATATTTTATTGAGAATTTTTGCATCTATGTTCATTAGGGAGATTGGCCTATAGTTCTCTTTTTTACTTGGGTCTTTCTCTGGTTTTGGTACTGGAGTAATATTTGCTTCGAGGAATGACTTAGGAACAATTGCTTCTCTTTCGATTTCATTGAAAAGTTTGAGGAGTGTTGGAATTAAATCTTCTTTGTATTTCTTGTAGAATTCTGCAGTGAATCCATCTGGGAAAGGGCTCTCCTTTTTGGCAAGGACTTAATTATATTTTCAATTTCAGTAATATAAATTTGGTTGTTCAGCATTTTTACATCTTCCTGATCCAACTTCGGTAGTACATATGTATTTAGGAATCTGTCTATTTCTTCTGTGTTATCGAACCTATGAGAGTAGAGGTTTTAAAAATAGGGGTTGATGATCTTCTGTATTTCCACCGAGTCTGTATTAATTTCACCTTTTTCATTCCTTATTGCATGAATTTGAGTTTTTTCTTTCCTTTTTTAAATAAGGTTGGCTAGGGGCTTATCAATTTTATTTATTCTTTCAAAGAACCAACTCTTTGATTCATTGAACCTTTGTACTCTTTTCTTAGTCTCTATTGCATTAATTTCTACTCTGATCTTTATAATTTCCTCCCTCTTTTGGCTTTTGGCTTGGCTTGTTCTTCTTTTTCTAGATGTTTGAGTTATAGCGTTAGGTTGTTTATTTGTGTTTGTGCTGTCTTCCTGATGTGGGAACTCAATGCAATAAATTTTCCTCTTAGGACTGGTTTCATTGCCTCCCATAAAATCTGGTAAGTTGTGTCTGTATTTTCATTTGCTTGTAGATAGTGTTTAATTTCTTTGTTAATTTCCTCTGTGATCCATTGATTGCTCAAGAGTGTATTATTCAGTTTCCATGTGTTTGTAGGTTTTTTGCAATTTGTTTTATCATTAATTTGTAGTTTCACAGTACTATGATCTGATAATATGCATGGGATAATTTCAACTCTTTTGCATTTACTTAAATATGTTCTGTGGGCTAGTATGAGGTCTATTTTAGAGAATGTCCCATGTACTGCTGAAAAGAAGGCATATTCTGATGTTGTTGAATGGAACACTCTGTACATATCTATCAAGTCCATTTGTTCACAAGTGTGATTCACTTCTGTTATGTCTTTGCTGATTTTCTGTCTAGTTGATTGTCCCTTTGTGTCAATGGTGTGTTAAATTCTCCTGTTATAATTGTGTTATTGCTTATTTGATTTTTCATTTCTATTAGTATTTGATTTATATAGCTGGGTGCTATAGAATTTGGTGCATATGTATTTAAGATTGTTATCTCTGCCTCTTGAAGTTTTCTCCTAATTAGTATGTAGTGACCTTCTTTATCTCTTTGGATCATTCTTGGTTTAAAATTCACATTGTCTGCAAACAGGATGGCTACTCCCACTTTTTTTTTTGGTTTCCTGTTGCAATAAGTATTATTTTCCATCCTTTAACTTTCAGTCTGTGAGTGTCTTTTTGGTTTAGATGGGTTTCTTGTAGAGAGCATATGGTTGGATGTTGTTTCTTGATCCATTCTGCTAGTCTGTTACTTTTGATTGGTGAGTTGAAGCCATTTACATTAATGGTTGTAACTGTTATATATTGATTTATTGTTGACATGTTATCTTTCTGCTGTTGTATCTTTAGCTTTCCATTCTGTTTACTTGTCTGCCTTGCTTGGTGGTTTTATCCCATGTATATCTAGAATGTCTTTCAGTATTCTTTATGGTTGGTTTGGTGTTCATGAAGTTCTTCAGCTGTTCTTTGTCATGGAAGTATCTTATTTCTCCATTTTGAAGGACAGTTTTGCCAAGTATGTCAGTCTGGGTTGGAAATGTTTTTCCTTTAGGATCTGTAATACTTCATTCCATGCTCTTCTTGACTTCATTGTTTGTGTTGAGAAGTCTGCTGTGATTCTTATAGGCTTTCTTCATAGGTGATCTGTCTTTTCTCTGTAACAGCTTTTAGTATTCTGTTCTCATGGTGGATTTCTGGTGATTATTATGTGTCTGGGTGTCTGGTGATTATTATGTGTCTGGGTGTAGTTTTATTTTGATTATGGCTGTTTGGAGTTCTATATGCTTAACTTATCCAAATGTCAGTTTCTCTTCTCATGTTTGGGAAGTTTTCAGCTATTACTTTTGTAAACATCCTCTTGATATCTTTTGGGCTGTCCACATCTTTTGCATTTATCCCTATTAATCTTATGTTATTTTTCTTTGCATCATCTTGTAGGTGTTGAATTGTTATTTCCTGATTCTTTGTTATTTTTAAGAGATCTTTCCTTTCCTGTTCACTGGCTGCAATCTTTTCTTCGAGGTCTGAAATTCTATCTTCACTTTCATTGAGGTTGTTTTGGCAGCTTTCAATTGCATTTTTGATTTCTTGTATATCTCTTTGAATCTGCTTTATGTATTCTGTTTGTTTCTTATAGTGTTCATTTAGGGATTCTATCTGTTTGCTTTGTTCCTCTAAATTTTTAGCTGTGTTTTCACTAGATGTGTTCACTATTTCTTTCACTATTTTTATCATTTCTTCTTTTACCTGGGCAAGTATTTCTGATTTGAATTTCTCCATAGCTTCCTCTAGATGCATCTTTATTTCACTGATATCATTTTGGACATTTCAGGTGTATGTCTTCTTTTTTCTTCTATGTACATGGCTCCTAATCTTTCTTGGCATGGGCTGCCTTTTGTTCTTTCCTTTTGTCATTTTTCTATATTTCCTTGCTTTGAGCGGTGTTCCAAAACTTCCTCTGGATGTGTGGCAAGTTACCTCGGTACCCTCATTTCCTGGAGCAGTGCTGATTCACCCACAATCTCTTGGATCCCTAAATTAAAAGGTGGAAGCTGGGCCTTGGGAATTGGGGCCTGCAGAATCTCGGGTCTCAGTCCCATGTCCAAGGAGGTGTGTATGATATCAACTTCTGTGAGTATTGTTTTTAAGCTCTCCCCAGGCCATTCCATACTGGGATGTCAGGCCCGCAGCTCAACTTCTGCCGCCCGAACTGAGAGAAGGCTGCTGAGCATGTTGCACTAAGGCAGTGGAGCTTCCAGGACTCGGTCCAGTGTACCTGGTAGCTAGCCAGGAGCTCAATTTCCCCAATAATTTTTGTGATATATTTTCATGAATAATATATAGACAGCTTTAAAAAGTCTCCAGCATTCACATTGACTCCTTTCTCACTTGAAAAAACACTATATTCTAACTTTGTTTACATTCTAATGTGTGTTCTCTTTCCCTGTTGAAGCATTTGGGGCTAAGGGAATTTAAAGGCATGTAAAAATTACCATCATGACATATTCATTACTTCAGTAAGGCTTTATAACATTTCACACTGATTTGCTGGACTTTAAATAAGTCTTATACATTCTTGTAGGTACAGTGGTCATATAAACTGTATATCTGGCCTATCAAAGTTTCATAAATATTTGTAATTTTTTCTGTATACAAAAATCTCACGGCTGTTTTCCAACTGTAGCGAAGGCTCAGGAATCATTGGACACAATATCATGAGTGATATGGAATCTAGGTTTTCGTAGATTTTGTATGAAACATAATCTGAAAGGAAATGCTGAGCAACTCCTCTTCTTTAAAGCAGAAATTCTAGCTGAGGAATTTTCTGCATTCTTCTTGGTTTGATCCATGCCTAAGCAATATCAAAAACAAATGTCATCACAAACACATTGAAGTTAGTTTGATCCTCAGTTTTATGTCTCAGAACACTGCCAGTGTCCTTAATCCCAAGATAAATAAAATCATAAATGTGGCCCTCCTTCTGATTTTGTTTGTTTTTCAAGAATGTTTTTTTCAACCATATAGGTGCTACCAGTGCAATACCAGAGCTGAGAATAATTTAATTAAATGATGCTTTCAGAACCATCTGAGTTTCTCTACTTTTTCACATCCTAAGACTAAGATCTATATCATGTGAACTCTCAAAATCATGAGCAGAACTATGAATTCATAATTTTAGTACCATCATTACTACTTTCTTTAAGCATACAAACCCCTGTCCTGCACAAACTATTCTCATAAATCTAAGGGGGAAACAGGAGGACAGCAGGCACTAGCACCTAGCCCCACTCAGCATGAGTGACTGCAAATTTAGCTAATTCTTTTGTGGAGATTGTGTACACATCTGTGAAAGTCTCCTTACTGTGTTGATCCTCAGTAATACAACTGAAAGAATAGTGCAACACAGGTAAGTCAGTCCTTAAGAAAACAATAAGCAATCTTTCTTAAAATAAACTTTATCCCATATTTACTTCTGATTCATTATTGTTTAGGTTGCCTTATGTGCCGCGATCTGTGCTGGATCCCTCAGTGCATTATGAGCTCAATCTCCTGTACCTTGATGGGCTTAATATACACTGGGCAATCTCCATCCATGAGAGAACAGAAATGGTGGAGACTGGGAAGGGAGGAGCAGGGCCATTCATAGGGCAAGGCAGGATGAGCAGAGGAAAGTTTCTGTTTCCAGTTCCACTCTCAGTGCAGTAGAGACTTCTGTGCCCTCTCACAGCAGCAGGGTGCTGGCAGGAAAAGCTGTGAGGTGCTGTTATTCATTGTGGTGAGCAGATGCCCTGTTTGCCCTGGCTGTGTTTCAACACAAGTGCAAGGTCATTTTATAAACACATCCTCTAGTTTCAAGTCATATGATATTTTCAGAGAATTCATAACACACTGTGGTATTATCCTAGATGTCATTAGTTTTATATTGGCTACAGTTAAGGAAGTAGCATAAATTACTCACTTTCCCCCTTATCTTGTGTTTGGTTTTCAAGCCCAGCATTTACATCTATGAAACTTACCATTTCTGGGAGCATGGGTGTGTCTGTCTTGGTTCTCAACTGTGTGCTTGCACTTTCTTGCTCTTTATGCTCATTGCCTCTACCTTTAAACTTGCCAAAACTAATATTTAATGGGAAAGGAAGCAGAATTAAAATAGTGATATTCAAGATGACATGTGTCTACTGCCTTTAAACTGGTACTCCAGTGGGGCAGAAATTTCAGGCAATGGCAAATTGTGGCACTTTAAATACCTTTAGCATACTGAGAGTTTTCAAGGATATTAAAGTGTGCAACTTTAGAAAGATAAAATAGACACCCAGTTTTTTCCCAGATAAACTAGTGGGAAACATCCCTAAATTAATATGACTATATGGAAATAGATCATATATATATTTTTTTCCATAAGTCCAAATATGTCATGGTATGATATATTATAAATTAGAATAATCATAAAAAATTCTAATGACAAAAACAAAGGACATTTTTCTCAATATTGTCTTCTACTTTACAAAATAATCTAGTCTTTAAAAAACAGATTTGCAGGATATTGTTAAGGATATACTTAAGGACAAGATGTTGATTTTCATCAAATTAGAATTTTCTGTATTTGTTTAAAATTAGATTTCATGGACATATTTTAGAAATGATCACCTTCACTATAGAGAACTTGTACATGCACATGAAATAAGTTATATTTTCCATATTCCCCTACTTTCCCTTCAATCGTTTGTGATAGTCAAATCTTAGAAACAACCCAAGTGCCCATCAATGAGTGAATGGATAAAGAACTTTGTTATATACAGTTCAGGACTACTCTGCAATAGGACACACTGCATACAGTTCTAGGAAAGTAGATGCATCTTGAGTCCATACTCTTCAGGAAAAAAATTCAATGTATAATTATTATAACAACATTTACAGTTCTCTTGTTTCTGTTACTCAGTGTCAAGTCTCAGAATTTTGTGTAGGGGAAAAAGTTGTGTTATTTTTAAATTAAGACGTATTCATTGTGCTGTCATATTTCTTTTGGACTGAAAATTTTGCTCCACAAATCCCTGAAAATTCAGATATGTGTTGGCTTAGGAGCCAATGAGGCAAAGCTATTATGAGAGGCACGTGAGTGAGCTCCTGGACGTGAGGATCCTGCCCAGGCTGAAGTACCAGGCAGCACCTGCACTGCCCTGTGGTAGCCAGTCTCCTGCTGGTTCCTAGGGCTACGCTGTACATCCGTGGGATTTGTATTGTTGTCCTGCAGGACAAGCTTGTGGACAGAGAACTTAGCTCAGGAAACTAGGTGCCACCAGAAAGAAATTTGCCCCCTCAGAAATCATGTAATGTGCAATATTGGGGCACCTGGTGGTGAATGATCCCTGAACACTTGATAGTCCTTTAATGATGCATCAGTTGGGATTTATAAGGCATTTGAAATCACTGAAGTAAATTTTCTTTGCAAGTTGAATCTGCTCTAATGGTCTTGGGATTGTTTTCTAATGTATGAAAATCATCCACAATGAATGTTACAAAATACTCATACTAGTAAATATTATATACTATACTTTATGAAATGTTATGTAGAGTTACATAAACAATACAGATTAGTTGATAGACAAATGAATCAGCTAACATAAATATAGAGAGACAAAATCACAAAGCGATACTCCATGAAGGGTATTTTCAAGCTCTACATTTCTGAGCAGTGTTCTTTGAAAACTTTCCAGCAGGGTCCGCTCCTCTGTGTGAAGTTCATGTTTATATTTTCACTAGACATCAATTGCTGGCACATGAGAGACATCCCAGTTTAGCGGGAGCACTGCTGCCCAGCCCCAGTAGGAGGGTGTACAGGACACCAGGAGGCAGAGGGAAGATGGAGATCAGCGACACCCACCTGTGCTGAGGGCCGAGTGTGCTCAGGGTCAGCGCAAACGCTGTGTGCACATTTCAGGAGCCCTCACCATTTCTATCCAGCCTGAACCTATAACTTTTTATTAAAGAATATTATTAGGTGATTCAAAAAATATTAAAATTTTGAAGTTAATAAAATTTCTGCAAGTAATTTTTGAAGTTAATAAAATTACTGCAAGTAATAATTATTACTTGCAGATGGGGTAGAATATGTGGTAGAAAAATATTTCTGATATTTAATCTGTTTTATTGAAATTTAGGTGTCAGCAAAGAAATCTTTTATCATAGTGAATTTGTGTAAAAGTGTTTTAAAATCATGATCTTGTGTCAAAGAAGCAGCTGTTTGATTCAGTCGCATCATTTCTATTGATTTCCTCACCAAAAATTTTATTATTTTCTACTTAAAATGGAAAATATCTTCCTTTCTCTGCGTTTTAGGTTCAAAATATTCCTGTTTATTCATGACTTTGACATGCATCCCTAAGTTTCTTTTTTGAATTTCTTCTGACATTTTAATGTGGACATTCAATGTTTTCAGCCTCTCTCTTAGACCCACTTTATTTTGCTAAAAAGGTTGTGGACATTGTGATGTTTCATTTGAGGCTAGAATTTTTAAAAAAAAAATTTCCAGTGACTCAAGTTGTATTGAAGAGTGTTTGATTTCATCTGCATATTTTGCTGTTTCCAAACTAGCTATCTTCGTTGATTTCTAGTTTTAATCTTCCATGATCCCATATATGACTGTTTCAATTCTTTAAAATTGTTACTAGCACATCTTTCCAATCTGTAAGAAATATATTCGTGGTGAATTGTTACATATATTCATTTGTATAAGGCAGGGTGACACAGAGGAACAAATGTAAGCATATGCATTGGATTTACCTCCTGGGCTGTCAGGGGCCACGTCAGAGTCAGGGGTGGAATACTGCAGAGCAGGGGCGTTTGTGAGCTGCAGAGCCAGAGGGTCCCGCATGTGCTCAGAGGCAATGACATGGACAGTCAAAGGGCATCACAACTCTGAGCTCCTCTGAAGAAGAACTCAAGATGCCCTCCTTGCCTGTTTATTACTTCCAACCTACAAGCCTGCTGCTTGCCGGCTCCTGAACTCAGGGTGGGTCTCCTCCCATGAGGAAGTCTGTCACCCAGAGACACCCAGCTCTGGGCTAAACTAACTTGCATGATGTTCTTTACACAAGTTGACATCACAATTAACTATTGAAATATCAACCTTAATCCAATTTTTAGTTCATCGTCCGCCTCATTCCCCCATTCCTAGCTCCCCCTCCTTTCTTGAGAATGTTTGCATTTAAGTCTGCTTTATGGCCAAAATGGTTTTTACTTTGGAGTAATTTCTGTGCTGCTGCAAAAATAAGGGAATAAAGGATCAAGTTCATTTCTTTTACTACTTCTTGATACAAATGGCCTCATTACTGAGCCTTTTAAATTCTACAGAAATTAATGACCATATCAAGGTTCCATACCATATGCAACCTTCACAATACTGACATCTATTCCCAAAGTTTAATCTACTTCTGTATTGTTGTCAAAATTAGTATATAACCAACACACCCTAAGCAGGAATGACACTTCTGTCTTCACTGGGCTCAGTGTCACCACTTTGGTATTTTATGAGTGGTGATCAGAAAGGGTAGACTGGAATTTTCAACTGTTCATCATGCTCTTTGTGCACAGTTGCTGGGTCCCTGGGTGCTATTTTGAGACTTTTATGCTCAAACGCCAAAATGTCACACTTCACAAATGTCAATAAAATAACTATTGTCTGTGTAGATTTCCATCTGCATTCCTCACATTACTATGCAATATAAAACTGAAGCCCAGAAACAAGATATGAGCTTATTATATGCACCAACTTAATTCTCAATGCCAGTGGTAACCTCAGTTCTATTACCAGTGGTAAGTACATTCATGTGCTCCAACCAGCAGAGCTTTGCATTCCTCCCTCTTCCCGTCCAGCAATGCACAGAAAAGCAGAGAAAAATTACTCCAGTGTAAAGAAGAACAATTTTGAAAAATAAAGTAAAAGAGAAAGGGCAATCATTTCATGAAAAAAGGCAAAAATGGGAAAGCTATGACCTTGCATGAGACACTATGGAAAATCCTGCTTTCATGATTTTCAGATCTGAGATTAACCAATGAAATGGTGGAATGGTGATAAGACAGTGACATTTAAACTACAATATTTTACATGTTAAAGCCATATGGAAAGGAACATAAAACATTGTTTTACAATATGTAAGGACACACATAAATGTGATGTGTACCAGATGAATTAAAACTTAGGCAAAATTGCTCTCTAGTGAAATTATACAAAAAAGTGAATTTTTATCTTGGAATCCAAAATCACCACATAGTGCCTTAGGGAGGAAACTTTGTTTAATAACACTTGGTCATATTAGGAATTATACTATCACATAATTATGCTTCATGTTTCATTTTATAAAAGTCCAAATCTAAAAATTCATCAGATATAATTAAACTGAAAACTTTTGGACTTAATTATACTAATTTTTAAAGTATAATACATATACAAGAACTTCTCTTAAGGAAGGAAATAAACAAGGAATCACATGAGAAAGCCCATAAGGAATTATTATAGCATAAAATAAGTTGCTTGCAAAGCAAACATAAAACATGAATGTAATATATAGACCCAGGTTTCCAATAGAAGCAGTTATGATGAGGAAAACACCTTGTATCTGCCCTGCCAAATGTATGAACATATGTTTTTTATAGAATATATGAAATGATGCCAAAACCACTGAGTTTAAAGATATAAAACTTTTTGTTTTATATCTGATTATTAATGCTTGTTATTGTATTGTACAGGTATACAAGCATATTTAAGAAGCATAAATAGTGAGATACATTAAAGTATAAATGAAAAAGGACACATAGAATGAAATTGAAAATAAAGTAACAGCTGGGGATTAGCTCAGTGGCACAGGCACCTGCCTGGCAAGTGTGAGGTCATGAGTTCGATCCACAGTACCAAAATATATATATATATATATATATATATATATATATATATATATATATATATATATATATATGAAAATGAAGTAACTTTTGATAGAATAAATTTTAAAAATTTCACAATACTGCTTTGAGAGGAGAAATTTTGTAAAAATTGAGAGGCTTTGTATTAAGAAAATAAACTTACATCTGGATTTTGTTTACACAAGGAAACCAAATTTTTAAGGACAAAAAAGCCCAATAGATTCTGAGGTGGTTCCACAGGTAAGCTTGAGGTCACTTTTCACTTCTGTGGAGAAATGCATCTTCTGCCTGACTTGCCCTTTTAAAGTCCAAAGTGCTTAGCAAACCCAGCGAAGGCCACACTCCTGGGAGAGCCCTAAGAACGCTGTGGCTGGAATGAATCAGGACCCTTGTAGAGGAGACACATACTGCTTCTTGTGAATAGACACTCAAACAAATGTAAAGCTGCAACTCTAACACAAAATTGGAAGGTAAAGTGATAAGGCCAGTATGAGGAGAAATGCGAAAGGTTCAATCAGTCAGTTATCTATTTACAAATCCTCTTGAGTGCTTCCTATGACCCAGGAAACATTGTCTGCTTTGAGAGTGTAGTAGAAGATCATATACGTACAACATGCACATGATTTCAAATAAAATGTGTGGTAGGTCAGGGATTTGGACTCAGAAACTATGATGGTCTGACAATAACCTAAAACCAAAACCCATAAAATACAGGGTTTAATTATGAATTGTGACAAAGTTTTGATAGAGATGAAATTGTCCTAGAAGCTGGTGGCTGTGGCTGATTAAATAAAAACCTAAAAAATCATTAGTTAGTTCTGAAACCTAACTTGATAGTTGAGAAGGCCTCAGCAAATTAAATTTTATCTGTTTTTTGGTTTCATACAATAAATGCAGTAATATTACACCCTTGGGTGACAATCACTGAACTGGCTTTCGTAATTGGAGGTGTCTAGTTCCCCATGAAACATAAATGCCCCCTAAGCAAAGGATAGATAACCCATGTGCTCGTCACCTGTCCAGATTCTACTTTATACCACAGCTGCATTTAGGAACATTTAGGAGACTCCATTAGTTAGTGCTTGTTTGGGGATGGGGAAGAGGACAAATTACTAAATGATAAATGCCTAGCATTTACCAGGTTTTTTAGAAGGATGAGGCTACAAAAATGCAAGCTCAGATCAATTCAAAAAATTAAAACAGAACTTGTTTCCTGTCAGGATATGAGCAAATCCCATGATTTCTTTTCAAGTGCAAGCACTGTCTGAGTGTAACAGCATCAGAGACACACCTGATAAAAAAAAAAGATGTGGATACAGTTGAGCTTGGGCTAGCTACTGGGTACACTGTACCAAATCCCAGAAGCTCCACAGCCTTAGTGCACCACGCCCAGCTGCTTTCTCTCAGTTTGAGAGGCAGAGGACTAGCTGAGGGAGGCCCAGGGTGGGCTGGCCTTGGGAGACCTTAAAACCAGCACTCCTGGTGGTTGATAACATACTCACACTCTAGGACTGGGA
Organism: Dolichotis patagonum; assembly: GCA_004027295.1. Classification (NCBI taxonomy): domain Eukaryota; kingdom Metazoa; phylum Chordata; class Mammalia; order Rodentia; family Caviidae; genus Dolichotis; species Dolichotis patagonum. The sequence goes on along the minus strand of PVJX010002191.1, from coordinate 30,060 downwards.
TTGTGGTCCGAGGTTCCTTGGGTCCCAGTTTACAAGGCCCAGATTCCACCTTTCAATTTAGAGAGCCAAGAGCCTGTGGCGTAGCCACTGCTGCTCCAGGAACTGAGGGTGCAAGAGGTAATTCACCATACATCCAGAGGAAGCATTGGAACACCACTCAAAGCAAAATGAAAATGAAAAAGGAAAGACCAAAAGGCAGGCTCACAGATCCAGCCCACCACTAGACAGATTAGAAGCCAAGTACACAGAAGTAAAAAGAAGCCATACACCTGAAATATCTGAAATGATATCAAATAAAATAAAGATGAAACTAGGGATAGCTATGGAGAAATTCAAATCAGAAATACTTGCCCAGGTAAAAGAAGAATTGATAAAAATAGTGAAAGAAATAGTGAACGTATCTAGTGAAGACACAGCTAAAAAATTAGAGAAACAAAGAAAACAGAGAGAATCCCTGAATGAAACCTATAAGAAATAAACAGAACACATAAAGCAGATTCAAAGGGACATACAGGAAATTAAAAATGCTATTGAAAGCTGCCAAAACTGCATCAATGAAAGAGAAGATATAATTTCAGACCTCAAAGATAAGATTGCAGCCAGTGAACAGGAAAGACAAGATCTTTTAAAAATAACAAAGGATCAGGAAATAACAATTCAACACCTGCAAGATGATGCAAAGAAGAATAACATAAGATTAATAGGGATAAATGAAAAAGAAGGGAACAGCCTAAATGATATCAAGAGGATATTTACAGAAGTTATAGCTGAAAACTTCCCAAACATGAGAAGAGAAACTGACATTTGGATAAGTTAAGCATATATAACTCCAAACAGCCATAATCAAAATGAAACTACACCCAGACACATAATAATCTCCATCCCAGAAATCCACCATGAGAACAGAATACTAAAAGCTGTTAGAGAGAAGAGAGATCACCTATAAAGGAAAACCTATCAGAATCATAGCAGACTTCTCAACACAAACAATGAAATCAAGAAGAGCATGGAGTGAAGTATTTCAGATCCTAAAGGAAAACCACTTCCAACCCAGACTGACAGAGCCTGCAAAACTGTCCTTCAAAATGGATGGAGAAATAACATACTTCCATGACAAAGAACAGCTGAAGAACTTAATAAACACCAAACCAACACTACAAAGAATAGTGAAATACATTCTAAATACATATGGGATAAAACCACCAAGCAAGGCAGACAATTAAAAAGAATGGAAAGCTAAAGGTGCAACAGCAGAAAGATAACATGTCAACAATAAACCAATATATAACAGTTACAACCATTAATGTAAATGGCCTCAAATAACCAGTCAAAAGAAACAGACTGGCAGAATGGATCAAGAAACCACATCCAAACATATGCTGTCTACAAGAAACCCAGTTCCCAAAAGGACACTCATAGACTCAAAGTCAAAGGATGGACACAATACTTCATGCAACAGGAAACCAAAAAAAAAAAAAAAAAGCGAGAGTAGCCATCTTGTTTGCAGACAATGTGAATGTCAAACCTAGAATTAAAGAGTTAAAGAAGGTCACTACATACTAGTTAGGGGAGAACTTCAAGAGGAAGAAATAACAATCTTAATATATATGCACCACACTCCAGAGCACCCAGCTATATAAAGCAAATACTAACAGAAATTAAAAATCAAATAAGCAATAATACAATTATAACAGGAGACTTTAACACACCATTGACTCAAAGGGACAGATCAACTAGACGGAAAAACAGCAAAGACATAACAGAACTGAATCACACCTGTGAACAAATGGACTTCATAGACGTATACAGAGTGTTCCATCCAACAACATCAGAATACACCTTCTTCTCAGCAGTACGTGGGACATTCTCTAAAATAGATCTCATACTAACCCACAGAACATATTTAAGTAAATGCAAAAGAATTGAAATTATCCCATGCATGTTATTGGCTCATAGTGCCGTGAAACTAGAAATTAATGAAAAAAGAAATTGCTAAAAAACTACAAAAACATGGAAACTGAATAATACACTCTTGAGCAATCAGTGGGTCACAGAGGAAATTAAAGAAGAAATTAAACAATTTCTACAAGTAAATGAAAATACAAACACAACTTACCAGATTTTGTGGGAGGAAGTGAAAACAGTCCTAAGAGGAAAATTTATTGCATTGAGTTCCCACATCAGGAAGACAGAACGAAAACAAATACACAATCTGATGCTACAACTCAAACCTCTAGAAAAAGAAGAACAAGCCAAGCCCAAAGCCAAAAAAAGGGATGAAATTATAAAGTTCAGAGAAGAAATTAATGCAATAGAGACTAAGAAAACAGTACAAAGGAGCAATGAATCCAAGAGTTGGTTCTTTGAAAGAATAAATAAAATTGATATGCCCCTGGCCAATATTATTAACAAAAGGAAAGAAATCACTCAAATTCATGCAATAAACAATGAAAAAGGTGAAATTAATACAGACTCAGTGGAAATACAGAAGATCATCAACACCTATTTTGGAAAACCTCTACTCTCATAGGTTGGATGACACTAAAGAAATAGACAGATTCCTAGATACATATGAACTACCAAAGCTAGATCAGGAAGATGTAAAACTGCTGAATAACCTAGTTTCTATTACTGAAATTGAAAAGGTAATTAAGTCCTTGCCTAAAAAGAAGAGTACAGGCACAGATGTATTCACTGCAGAATTCTACAAGAATTACAAAGACTTAATTCCAGCAATCCTGAAACTCTTCAATAAAGTTGAAAGGGAAGCAATTCTTCCTAAGTCATTCCTGGAAGCAAATATCGCTCTAGTACCAAAACCTGAGAAAGACCCAACTAAAAAAGAGAACTATAGGCCAATCTCCCTAATGAACGTAGATGCAAAAATTCTCAATAAAATATTGGCAAACAGAATGCAGCAAATCATCAAGAAGATTATACACCATGACCAAGAGAGATTCATCCCAGGAATGCAGGGATGGTTCAACATATGCAAAAAAAATATGTAATCCACCATATCTATAGAGCCAAAAGTAAGAACCACATGATCATCTCTATAGTTGCAGAAAAAGCTTTTGATAAAGTCCAACACTCATTCATGATAGGAACCTTACAGAGAGTTGGAATAGAAGGTGTTTGTCTCAATGTGGTAAGGGCCATCTATGACAAACCAACAGCCAGCATCATATTAAGTAATCAAAAACTGAAAGCATTTACCTTAAAATCAGGCACAAGACAAGCATGTCCCTTGTCACCACTCCTATTCAACATAGAACTGGGAACACTAGCCAGAGCAATAAGACAGGAAAGAGAATTAAAAGGAGTAAAGATAGGAAAAGAGGAATTTAAATTATCATTATTTGCAGATGCCATGATACTTTACATATAAGACCCCAAAACTCTATTGAAAAACTCCTAGATATACTAAATAAATTCAGTAAGGTAGCTGGATACAAAGTCAACACTCAAAAATCGACAGCATTTCTATACACTAACAACAAAAGTACTGAGAGAGAAATAAGAGAAGCCAAAAAATGGCTAGTGTCCAAAAAATGAAATACTTGGGATGGGGATTTAGCTCAGTGGCTTAAGTGCCTGCTTTGCAAGTGCGAGGTCATGAGTTCGATCCCCAGTACCAAAAAAAAAAAAAAAAGAAATACTTATGAATTACTCTCACGAAAGAAGTAAAAGAGCTATACAGCAAAAATTATAATACCCTGTAAAAGGAAATTGATGAGGAAAGACATGCCCTGTGGATGGAAAGACATCCCCTGTTCATGGATAGGAAGAACAAACATTGTAAAAATGGCCAGTGTCCCAAAATTACTATACAGGTTCAATGCAATCCCAATCAAAATACCACTAACATACCTCACAGATCTAGAGTAATCACTCCTAAAATTCATCTGGAACCAGAAGGGACCTAGAATAGCAAAGGCAATTCTAAGCAACAAAGGCAAGGCAGGAGGCATCACAATCCCTGACTGGAAATTATACTGCAAAGCTACAGTAATAAGTCAGCATGGTACTGGTATAAAGACAGACCTAAAGATCAGTGGAATAGATTGGAAGATACAACCACAACCACAATCTCACTCAACCACCTTATCTTTGATAAAGGGCCAAACAGGCTTTTTGGAAGAATGACAGTCTCTTTAACAAATGGTGCTGTAAAAACTGTCTATCCATATGCAGAAGAGTAAAACTAGACTCATGTCTATCACCACACAATAAACTATAACCTAAATGGATCAAAGATCTAAATATTAAAACAGAAACACTAAAACTGCTGGAAGACAAAGTAAGTAAAAATCTCAAGGATATAGGGGTAGGAAAAGAATTCATGAACAAGAACCAAACTACACGGGAAATACTTCCCAGAGTCAATAACTGGGACCATATCTTATTAAAGAGTTTCTGCATTTCAAAAGAGATTTCCAGCAGAGTGAAAAGAAAACCCACAAATTGGGAAAAAATCTTCATGGACAGTTCCTTAGACAAAGGATTTCTGTCTAGAACTTATAAAGAATTAAAAAAATCAGACCCTCGAAATTCAAAGACCCAATCCAAAAATGGGCATCTGAAATGAATACACAGTTCTCAGATGAAGAAATACGAATGGCAAATAAATACATGAAGAAATGTTCATCATCATTATTCATTAGAAATGCAAATTAAAATCACACTGAGATGCCATCTCACTCCAGAAAGATTGGGCAAGATACAAAACACTACCAACAACAAGTGTTGGAGAGGCTGTGGGGAAGAAGGAACTTTCCTGCACTGTTGGTGGGAGTGTAGACTGGTGAAACCACTGTGGAGGTCAGCCTGGAGATTCCTCAAAAAGCTGGCTTTGGAAGTCACATTTGACCCAGCTATTCCACTTCTGGGCATATTCTCAGAAGAACTGAAAACATCATACCACAGTGATAAGGTGCAGCCATGTTTATAGCAGCACAATTTGTAATAGCTAGATCCTGGAAACAACCTTAGTGCCCATCAACTGAGGAATGGATAAAAAAGTTGTGGCATTTTTATACAATGGAGTACTACTCAGCTATAAAGAATGAACACATTGAGATATTTATAAATAAATGGACACAACTTGAAACCATTCTCTTAAGTGAAATATAACAAACTCACAAGTGTAAATACCATATAGTCTCCCTAGTATGAGTGTTGATAAGAGTATATAACATTTTATGGTAAGCATGAGTCCCCATCTCATAGCTTTGAAGGCATTCAATGTTTTCATTGATCTGTTGGAATGGTTTTATTCTGTTTTGTTTGACTATATCATGTGTGATGATATGAACAGCTGTTTTGAAGAAAACAAAACATTAAGACACCTACTGCTGATTTAATATCATCCTTCTTAGAAGTCCTACCATGCTTCTATTCTTCTACTACCATTGGTTCTGTCTATCACATTGTGTCTTATTGCTATTTGAAAATGTGTGATAGTTTAAACAAAATTTTTCTATCAAAAATGACATATTATAGTACCCATTGATCATTTTCTGTTATTCAGTTCAATAAGCCCTGTAATTCTTTCACTATTTGAATGGCTTTATACTATTTTGTTATGTTTGATATTATTGTATTTGAAACTATGCTCAACTATAGCAGAGAAAGAGATATTGTGATAGCTACTGTTAATGTCCGGTTGTCTTAATATAAAGTACTGTGTTGCCTATGTTGTCCTGTACTTATCTGCTCTGTACTGCCCTCTTTTGTTTTATTCTCTTTAAAATAAAATTTTTTTTAAAAGATGTGATTAGCCCAAAATAATGAAATTAATTTTCCAATGACAGATACACAAAACACCCAGAACATCTTTCTCTCCATTCTTATAGTATTAGAAGCCTGCAAATTTAACAGTCTCTTGCCAACCATCTGGTATGTAAGATTGCCAAGTTAAGAAGTGGAGAAGGCAAAGAGTAGCCAGGTGTGTGGAATAAGGTGGTGGATGGACAGAAGTCAGGAGAAATGGAAGGAAGGACATGATGCCTTTTGAAGATAACAATATGCAATACGTTACCTAGTGTTAATCTTTTTATATTGTTTGAAATGTGGTATCATCTCATGTATGTGGCACTCTCAGGTGAGCTAAATATAAAGAAGGGACCTGCAGGAGTCCTGTGGAAGGAGAAGAGATTCAGAAGAACACAAGGAATGGCAGAGAAAAAACAAAGCATGGTGCATTGGAAACCGACATGGATGTTAACCTAAGAGAACATAAGGAGTACACAGTAAATCACAGAAAAGACCAAAGGGGTTTGAAAAGAATGGTTATTCAATCATTAAAAAACAAACATCAATAGGGCCTGGGAATTTATCTCACTGGCCCAAGCACCTGCCTGGAAGTATGAGGTTGTGAGTGTGATCCCTGGTACCAACAAAAAATCGTGGTTCTTTACATATAAGTGCTGGGGGTTTAGCTCAGTGGCATAAGTGCCTGCCTGGCAAGCACAAGGTATTGATTCAATCCCAGGTACAAAAAAAAAATCAAAACGGTACTTACTGAGCTCGATATGTTTCCAAATGAAAGTGAGTTTTAATGCAAGAAGCAGCACATACATCTCTGAAGTAGAGGAGGCTCCAAACTGGAGAACTGAAACATGGGACCTTGAGATTGGTTTGGGGGTTTTGTGTGGCCCCGTGGAAGTCTCCCTCAGGATGAGGAGAGTGAGATCTCATGCATCTTTAGGCTGCAGGTAAGGGTAGGGTCAGGGTCACCCAAGTGCTGCTGGATGCCTCATCATGTTACACAACCTTTGGGTTAGAAACTTCAAACAATCCTTTTTAAAGAAAACACAATCTCTTCCCTCCTCTCCCTTTCCTATTTATTCCCATGGACCTGGGTCTCTGAGCTATCGCTGTCACCAGAGATCCCCATTCTATATAGAAGGAAGCCAGAGAAACTAGGGGACCTGGAGCTGGGTGAACAGAACTGTGTAGGACTAGATGGTCCTCAGCATGGTCTGAGGTACCAAAGGAGGCAGGCACAGGCAGGGTGATGCTTGGAAAAATCCAGAAGCCTCAGGAAACATAGGTATCTGGGCTGGTCCTGTGATTGTTAACAGTGTCCTTTAAATGAACAAATGTATATGAGCTTGGGGAGGGTATGATAAAGGAAGAATGTGGGTAAAAGAGTAGTGCACAGGGACAGCACCACTGTCGAGGAAAGGAGGATGTTGGTTGGAGTGGAAATTCCAAAGAGCTTGGGGAGGACTACAGAAGGAATGAAGCAGAAGCTGTTTGAGAGACTCCATGAGGACCAGTGGTGGCAAATTAGCTGTGGATTCTGCAGTTGATGTGCCCAGGTGACAAACTTTATGTCTTGGAACCTGATGATTCTGTGAGAAGAACTCTGATATCTGTATTAGATAGAACCATCTCTTGTCATCTCAGTAGATGCCCAACCAGAGAATCCTGAAGCTGTCTGAGGAAGGATGTGCCTTTATGAGTGTAGCAGGAGTGTTTATGCACATCAGAGGAGGGCAAGGCTTCCCAGGAGATGATCTCGCGAGACCTGTGAACTGTACCTAGTGATGCACATGAGGACGGCCTAGACCTGGGCCCCTCCCCTGACTCCTGCCATCCCAGCAGACCACCTTGCAGGACACAGGAACTGCAGCCAGCAGTGGTCCATGGGGGACCAGGCAAGAACCAGGCCCTTCCTGAAACCCCTGATATCTGGGTAGACCTCCTTGCAGGGCCCAGGAACTCCTGTCAGTGGTATGATGCACTGGGCCAGAACTGGGCCCCTCCTCTGTTCCTGCAGTTCTGGCTACCCACCTCAGGACTTAGGAACTTGAGCCTGTGATGTGTACCCCCACAGTCCCACTGCTGCCATCGGTGACCCAGCCAACTCCTGGACCTAGCATTGCTTATGAAATTCAGTTCCCACAACTCCCCAAACAATCTTGGACTGCAGTGGATTCACCATGCAGTATCAAGGGGAGACTCAGTAAGAAGGACTCAGCAGGCTTCCATCAGTGAGGTGAGTTTGCCCCTAAAATGGGAATACAGTTTACCACCTTCAGTGGGTAAACAGGAGCAATAATGAAGCCCCCTGCAGAAGTAGGCCATGGGCGAACTTGGCAAGTGTGTGGATGAGTCCTTCCTCCACACAGAGAATATCAGGTAGGGTGAGGAGGGTGCCAATAAGGCCTCACTCAATCTGGAGAAAATTAAGGAGACCTGTGAGACAGCCAGAGAAATAGTAGGTTCCCAGATGAAACAGACACTACAAATATGGAGATATAGTGACTCTGAACACCCTGAAGACATAATATCAGCAGGCTCTACCAGTTGATTTCCATAAGTACCTAGGCTTGTCAGCCTAGGAAGAACCTAGGACTCACCCAATAGACACTGAAGGGGCTATTTAGGTGACCATACCACCTCTTCACTGTGGGACCCAGCAATTGGAAAAATATCAATCTTACATTAAGACACAAAGGTACACACTACCAACAGTTGACACTACTGGGATTGAAGGACCAAATATTCACCAAAAAAGGGAAAATGGCAAAATGAAAAAGCAAAATGCAATCTCAAATATCTAACCCACCAGGACCAAATACAGGACAGAGTATTTCAAAAGTAACACACAGGAATTCTCTGAAAAGATAGCATGTGAAATTAAAAAAAGAAACACCCTGAGGCTATTGGGGTAATCAAATTAGAAGTACTCTTTGATGTAAAAACAGAAATAACAACCACAATAAAGGAGCTGCTCAGCACAGCTGGGGAAGTCATAGATTATAAAAAAAAAGAATAGGAGCATGAGAAACTGATTGAAACTTTCAATGAACAATATAGAAAAGAAGCAGAATTCAAGAAACAAACTCAAAGAGACATTGGAGAAAAAAAACTTGATAGAAAGCTGGCAAATCCATTTAAATAAAGCTGAGGATAGAATTTAGACCTTGAGGACAGAATTGCAATTAGAGAACATGAAAGGGTAAAAGTTTTAAAAATAACAAAGCAGCATGAAATGACAATCCAGTACCTTTAAGATGGAACATAACATGGCAAAGTCGAGCCAGTACACATCAGTGATATTCATAAATGTAAATGGCCTCAATTCACCTATCAAACATATAGCTTGATAAAATGGATCAAGAAACATGATCCCATAATATGCTGTATACAAGAGACACATCTGACACAAAAGGAAACTCATAGATTAAAAGTAAAAGGATGGAAAAAATTATTCTATGCAACAGGAACCAAGAAACAGCAGCGATAATTTTTCTATTTGCATACAACATGAACCTCAAACCTAAAATGATTAAAGAAATAAAGAAGGTCACTACATGCACGTTAGTGAAAAAATCAACAGTAAGACTGAACAATTATAAATATATATCCACCAAAAACAGGAGCACCCAACTATATAAGACATATACTAATGGATATGAAAATGAAATACACAAGAACATAATTATAACAGGACAACTTAATACCTCATTGTCACAAATAGAGAGATCAACTAGTCAAAAAGTCAGCAAAAAAAAATAATAGAAGTGCACCATAATTGTCAACAATTGGACTTAGTAGATTTTTACAGAGCTTTCCACCCAACCATATCAGAATACACATTCTTTTCATATGCACAAGAAACATTCTCTAAAATAGACCATATATTATTTCATAAAACACTCTTAAGTAATTGAAAATGTATTAAAATTAGGCCATGCATAATATCTGACCACGGAGCACTTAAATTGGAAATTAGTTGCAAAAGAAATTGCAAAACCCGCATAAACACATGCAGCTTAAATAACCACCTTCTGAACAACCATAGAACTACAGATGAAATTAAAGAAGAAAGCAAGCAATATCTACAATTCAATGAAAATGTGGAATAACATACTGTAATCTGTGGGACGCAATGAAAATGGCCTTAAGAGGGAAATACATAGCAATAAATTGCCATATCAGGGAAACAGAATGAGCACAAATAAACAGCCTAATACTTCATCTAAAGCTTGTAGAAAAAGAGTAAGTTAAACCCAAATCTGATAGAAGAAAGTTGTAAATATTAGAGAGAAATCAATGCAATTGAATCTAAAAAAATACTACAAGGAATTAATCAATTAAAAAGCTGGTTTTCTGAGAGAGCCAACAAAATTTACAAACCTCTAGCTAACCTTAAAAGAAAAGATAGAAAAAACCAAAACTTATTCAATAAGTACTAAAAAAAGTGAGAAATTATTAAAAATCCCATGGAAATTAAAAAGATCATGATTACCTACTTTGAAAATATCTACTCACTAAGAGAAAAAAACACAGAGGAAATGGGCAGATTTCTAGAAACATGAACTACCAAGGCACAACCAGGAAGATATAGCAATTTTGAATAACCAATTATCATCTATTGAATGAAAATGTAATTAAAACTTGTCAACAAAGAAAAGCCCAGGTCCTGATGGATTCACAGCTGAATTCTATAAGAAATTTAGAGAAGATTTGATGCCAGTTCTCCTTAAATGCTTCAATGTAATTGAAAAGGAAGCAATCCTCCATAAATCATTACTGGAGGTAAGTAATATTCTCATATCAAATCCACAGAAAGACCCAACCAAAGAGGAGAACTATAGGCCAATCTCACTAATAAACATTGATTCAAAGACTCTCAATAAAATATTGGCAAATAGGATGCTGCAAATCATCAAGAAGACTATGCATCTTGACCAAGTGGGATTGAATCCAGGACTCCAGGTATGGTTTAACATAAACAAATCATTAAATGTGATAGAACACATCAGCAAAGCCAAAAATAAAAACCACACTGTCATCTCAACACATACAGAAAAAGCTTTCAAAAACTTCCAACAAATATTCATGATAAAAATCATTCGGAAACTTTGAAAACATGGTGTATACCTCAATCTCATAAAGATCATCTATGAAGAAACAACAGCCAACATCATACTAAATGGACAAACCTGAAAGTCTTCGCTCTAAAATCAGAAACAAGACAAGGATGTCCACTATCACCACTCCTATTCAATATAGTTCTGGAAATACTAGCCAGGGCAATCAGACAAGCGAGAGGAATCAAAGGAATAAAGAAAGGAAAGGAAGAAGTTAAAATATCACTTTTGCAGATGACATGATACTCTATATAGAAGACCAGAAAAACTCTGTTAAAAGACTACTAGAGGTAATAAACAAATTCAGCAGGGTAGCTGGATACAAAGTCAATGCTCAAAAATCAATAGCATCCCTGGACATAAACAACATCTCCATGAGAGAGAAATTATGGAAATATCGTCTTTCACAATAGCATCTAAAGAAATGACATACATATGAATCTACATAAGAATGTAAAAGACCTTTATGCTGAAAATGATGCTATGCTAAAAAAGGAGACTCAAGAGTACATTAGAAAATGGAAGCATTTTCCGTGATGAACTAACTTTGTGAAAATGGCCATACTCTCAAAACAGTTATACAGATTTAATGTAATCCCAGTCAAAATACCATTAACATACAACACAGATCTAGAAAAAACACTCCTAAAATTCATTTCAAAAAGGCAAAATCTTGAAGAGCAAAGACAATTCTGGGTAACAAAGCCAAGGCAAAAGGCATCTCAATTCATGATTTGAAACTATACTACAAAGCCACAGTGATAAAATCAACATGGTACTGGCAAAGAAAGAAACCCAAGGATCAATGAAACATATTAGAAGATGCAAACACAACCACAAAGACAGTCAGCCACTTGATATTTGACAAAGAAGCTAAGTATGCTCACTGGAAGAAGGAAAGCCTCTAATAATTGGTGTTGGAAAAATTGGCTCTCCACATGCTGAAGACTGAAGCTAAACACATGCATATCACCATGCAAAAAACTAAAATGTACATGGATCAAAGATCTAAATATTAAAACAGAAACACTCAATGTACTGGAAGACAAGGGAGGTAGACATCTTGGAGTCATAGGAGTAGGCTGAGAATTCAGGAATAAAATACAAACTACACGGAAAATACTTCATCGAATCAACAACTGAGATCTCATATTATTGAAAAGTTTCTGCACTTCAAAAGAAATCACCAACGGAGTGAAAAGAAAACCCACAGAATGGGAAAAAATTATAGCCAACAACCTCTTAAACAAAAGAATTATATCCAAAATATATAAAGCATTGAAAAGCATCAAGCCCCCCAAATTCAAAGACCCTCTCCAAAAATGGGCATCTGTCATGAACACACAGTTCTCAGATGAACATATACAAATGGCAATTAATTATGTAAAGAAATGTTCACCATCACTCATCATTTGAAAAATGCAAATTAAAACAACACTGAGATTATATCTCACTCTAGAAAGAATAACTTTTGTGATCCAGCCATGGCCATGGTGGAACCCAGGAGCCTGCAAAAAGTCGCTATTCACCTGCCCGCTGGAGCCAGGAGGAGAACAAGAGCACTGCCCCAGAGATCCAGCCACAGTGATGGCGGAACCCAGGAGCCTGCACAAAGAAGCTACTCACCCACCCTCTTGGTAAGCGCCTTCCTTGGGCGTGAGCCAGGAGGAGACCCAGTAGTATCTCTTGAGCCTACCGGTGTGGGCTTGGAAACAAACATCTCAAAGCCCCCTGCTCTGGTTAGCCACTGGGGAGAGAGTTCTGAGCATCCCTTTGCAGGGTGACTGTATGCAACACAGCAAATATGGGGGCCTCCTCTAACTTCTCTTTGAAAGTAAGTGTTGTTTTCAGTTTTGTTTCATTATGTTTAATTGCTTTAACCCATTCAATATTCTATTTTGGTTCATTTCATAATGTTCTGTCTTTGGTTTGATTTTGCTATACTTAATTGACTAGCTACCTATTGTGAAGATAATGAGATATACTATGGTACCCATTGCTGTTATCCCGATAACCTGCTTTGAAATTCTGTACCAAAGTCACTGCACTGTTTCAATTGGCTTTGTTCTGTCTTGTTCTGTTGTAGTTCTTCTACCTTCAGAATTTAAAAAAAAGAATAGCTTCCAACAAGAAATCAACAGATCACAAATGTTGCCATGGCTATGTAGAAAAAGGAACACTGCTTCATTGGTGGTGGGAGTGTAGACTGGTGCAGCCACTATGGAAATCACTATGGAGATTTCTCAAAATACTAGGATTGGAAGTTCCATTCAATCCAGCTATTTTCCTCCCGGGTATTTTCCCAGAAAACCTGAAAAAGTCATGTCACAGTGATACACATGCACCCATGTTCATAGCAACACAATTCATAACAGCTAAATCTTGGAAGCAACCAAAATGCCCATTAACTGCAGAGTGGATGAAAAAGATGAGGTATTTTAAGACAATGGATTATTACTTAGCTATAAAAAGCATTATCTTGAGGCCTTCATAGGTAAATGGAGGCAACATGAAACTATCCTCATAACAGAAATAAACAAGAATTATATTTATAAATATTGCATGTCTCTAGTGTAAAAAGTAATAAGAAATATGGGAGTGATAAAACTGCACGTGCATTTAAGGGTGTAATATAGATAAACATATTACTAAGTTTTTGTTGGATCACTGAGCAGAAGTGTTTGCCATCTCACTGTTTGAATGGCCACATTATATGTTTTAGTTTTGTAACTTGCAAAACAATTTCAAAAATGACAGTATAAAATTTATCAACTATAGATTTCTGTTGCTTATTTTTTTAAATTATTACTTCTACCCTTTTTTCTTTTTTCCTTTTTTCCCTTTAAATACAATTAAAAATTGCAAAAATTCCTTTTAAATACAATTAAAAACATAATAATTATAAGGAAGGCAGTAATAATACTTTCATTACTTCATTACTTCATTAAGAAAACCACAGGAGTTAAGGAATTTATCTGAGAGCACAGTAAATCAGTGGCAGATCTGGGATTCAGACTTCAGGCTATGAAGCTTCAGAGCCACTACTCTTAAGCATCACAGCTAACTGCTTCCACTTGGATCCAGTTGTTCAAGCCAAAAACCTACGCATTATCTCTAACTCGGAACTTTCCTTTACTCTCTACATCTCTCTAGTCTACCTCATTATATGCCTCGGATCCATCCATTTCTTTCCAAGTCTAGTACAACTATTATGACCAGAACAGGTTCACCTTTCACCTAACTCCAAGCCTGCAATGTCAACATTTGCTACCCACCTTCCACATTGTTTTCACAGTAGTATCTAAAACACAATTCAAAGCTGAATGGCAAGCCATTTGGGTGGGTCAGTGTCTTAATGATTTTTTCATGGATGACACAATATTTTTTACAACTACATGTTAAAGGAGGAAAGGTTTATTTTAAATCATAGTTTGTACAGGTTTCAGTCCATAGTCAGATGGCTCCAGGGCAGAGTGACATAGCAGAGGGGCATCAGAGAGGAGAAACAATCTATAGCAGAGCACACAGGACGCAGCAAGCAGAGAAGCTACCTTCCATCTTTCTCTTTATAATCCACCCAGGCTATAAATCCATTGCTTGGTGCCACCTACACCTATTGTGGGGCTTCCAATACCCTCAGCCTAAACTATGATAAATCAAACCAGTAATTATTAAGGGTATGCTAATACCATCATCACACACACTAATCCAGCAACATACACCCGTGATTCAGCCACCTCTCAAAAGATCCACCTATAAGAGCATTAGGATTTGGAGGGACATCTAGATAGAAGCCATTACATTTCATTACTATAACAATACCTAATATAAGCTAAAAAGAAGAAAGGTATATTTTGGCTCACTGTTTGGTAGGCTTCATTCTTTTGATTGTTTGGCCCCTGTCTTTAGGGCCTGCAGTGAGGCAGTACATCACGGTGGGACTGTGTGAGGAAGGAGCCTGCTCACTTCATGTTGGTCAGTCAGAAAGGGAGAGGAAGAGGCTGTGGTCTCAGCAGCTCCTTCAACATCCTGCCCCCAGTGACCTAACTGCCTTCTACTAGGCCCCTCCTCCTAAATATATTACCACCTCCCAATAGCATCATGAACTCTGGGCCAAGTCTTCAAAGGAGATTTCAAGATCCAACCTGTAGCACCATTTTATGTCTCCCCTCTGTCTTCAAGAGAACATTCAAACCAGGGTTACCTGGTCTTTAATAATCTAGTCTCTGCCTCCATAGCCCCTGCCTAGGCGCAGATCTTCCCACTCCCCTCTGCCTTCACATGGCTTCCACCTACTTCCTCTCCACATTTCTTCCTAAATTAGGGACTATTCCCTCCATGGAGGAGTGAGGCTGCCTTGACTCCCTAAGTCTAGCTTAGGAACCATGCCTTTATTACCTTGTACTAATTCTCATCCAGACATTCTTTCTTTCTTCCTTTCTTCCTTTCTTCCTTCCTTCCTTTCTCTTTCTTTCTTTCTTTCTTTCTCTTTCTCTTTCTCTTTCTTTCTTTCTTTTACGCTTTCTCTCTTTCTCTCTTTCTTTTATCTTGTTTTGAGACATTGTCTCACTGAGTAGTCCAGGCTGGCCTAGAACTCACTATGAATCATATTCCTTTAGTCTCACTCTCCTGAATACTGAAATTATATATGTGAATACCATGCCCAGCTTATTCACATTTCTATCCCCAATGAGGCTCTAAATTCTGCAAGACTAGGGACATGGTAGTTTTGTTTACCTTTGCACCCACTTCTATATCTGACCCATTTTACAGAATACATGCTGGTATAAACTGCGCAAAAGCCCTCTCTCCTGACTTTCCTCTCTCACGTTCCTCTCTCCACAATATACCCAGTGGTCTGGGGCAAGTGGCATTGTCCACAGGCCAAGGACATGAGTATCAGTTTAGATGGTCCTTCTCATCGGTGAGGCGAAAATTCAGCTTTCTCCTGCTGTTTCATTTCCTGGACAGGCTTTCCATTAAGTTTCAGTTATCACTTGACATTTAGAACTAGAGTTAAGATATTTCTTAGTTGCTGACTCTGTAAGAGCCCTGCAAGTTGGATGGGAATTCAACAGAAATTACAGTGATGACTCACCAGCCCCATCTTCTCCCCTCACTACTCCACACACAATCCAGTCCCACCACCATCAAGTGCTGTTCCAAATGAGTTAGCAGCAGCTACTTGGTTATCTGGGACGTTACACATGGGGAAGCAACAATCAAGGTGCGAATTCATGTGAGATGCCAATTAGATTCCATGCTCAGATGCCGGGGTATGCTTTGAGCCAATAAAACACAGACAGAAAGAGGTAGAACGGAATGGCAAAGTTTCAAGGAGAAAAGGGCTCTGGTTTGGAAATATGTGCAAAACAGGACAGGTTGCCTTATTAGTATCATCCGAAAGGGTACAGGAAAGGCAAAACTTAGGCAGGGTTCCTCAATTATGCTCACACAATCACTTTCTTCTCTGGAACTGTATCACATAAAAGCAGGTAATGAAGATGTGTTGCTCCACAGTGGGTAAATAGGCTATGAGAGCCACTAGCACTGCTATCCAAACATTCCTAACTCTGCTTTGATGTACACAGTGAGATTACATTTCCTGGCACATTATCCTAGAGTAAGACCATGTGACAAGTTCTGGCCAATGGCATAGAAGTAAACTGTATGTTAACTTCCATGCCAGTATGAAGCCCCACAGAGCTCTCTTGCCCATTGCCATGCGGATCAGCAATACTTGGCATGGTAACTTCTCTGAGTTCTTGGCATTTGACACAACGAGGCAAGACCCATCAGACAGTTATCATCACAGCTATTAAACAAGAGAAAGAAATAAACCTTTGTTGTTATGAGCAACTGAAATCCTGACCTTGTCTGCCATCCGGCACAAGCTTACTGCCTCCTGATTAATGCACAAGATAAATTTTCCCTTCGTAGTTTGGCATCATCAGAGAAAGAAAACTATAATGACAGTAGTTTAAAAAGACAATTATTTACAAAAATTATCACCAAAAACATGATAAGCATGTGAGTAAGTTGTAAGTTAGCAGCAATGTTCTAGAACATGATTTGGATGGTAAATTCTTGAATGTTTATTAGGTCACTACATTAATAAATGAAAGACCTTTTAAAAAGAGGAGGGAAGCCCTCAGAGAATGCTAAGACAAAGCATAGGGTGGCCCTGCTGGGGCCAGCAGTCCTGGGCACAAGACCTAGGGGGTTTGGGCTGTGGATTCCCAGGTGACAGAAGAAGAGAGAACTCAGAAACCACACTGAAACTGGGGGAGGAGGTGGCAAGAGGCATGAGAAGCCCATTCTGGTGAAAGAGCTACAGTGGATATGGTGAGGAGTCAGTCAAGCCCACTTAGCAGAAGGCACATGAGAAATGGTTACTGCTCAGGGGTGACATTTTCTTGATTCACATGAGGTCAGAATATATGCTGAAGGCATTTATTGTGGTTTTTTAATGTTATCAGTCATATCATAAACTACAGAATTCTGAGACAAGCATTTCACCCACTGAGAAATTTTTTATGATTTATCCCCATTGGGAGTGCTCTCATGAAGTCTAATATAAAACATGGACTGTAGGCTCTTTCATAAAAAGGAAATTTATATGGTTTCTCTGCTTTGTGCCTTCGCTCATGCTGAAAATTTTTTTCACACAGATACTATTCATATATTTTCACTATTATTTGTGTTTTCTTATGCTGAGTAATGCGACATAATAGAGTGAAGGCTTTCTCACACAGATGGCATTCATATGCTTTCTCTACACTGTGCCTTCTCTCAAAGCTACTAAGTTGAGCAAAGGTCAGGCTCTTCTACAAGTGACATCAATATGTTTTGTCTTCTGTGTGTGTTCTCCCATGGTAATGAAGTGTCGATGACAGAGTGAAGTTTTCTAGAGAAATGACATTCATATTATTTCTCTCCTGTGTGTGTTCTCTCATGGTAACGAAGGCCGGATGAATGAGAGAAGGATTTTCCACACAGATGACACTCATATGGTTTCTCTCCTGTGTGTGTTCTCTCGTGGTCATGAAGGTTCCATGACTGAGTGAAGGATTTTCCACACAGATGACATTCATATGGTTTCTCTCCTGTGTGTGTTCTCTCATGGTAACGAAGGCTGGATGAATGAGAGAAGGATTTTCCACACAGATGACATTCATATGGTTTCTCTCCTGTGTGTGTTCTCTCATGGCAACAAAGACCAGATGAATGAGTGAAGCATTTTCCACACAGATGACATTCATGTGGTTTCTCTCCTGTGTGTGTTCTCTCATGGCAATGAAGACCAGATGAATGTGTGAAGCATTTTCCACACAGGTGACATTCATATGGTTTCTCGCCTGTGTGTGTTCTCTCATGGCCACGAAGACCAGATGAACGAGTGAAGCATTTTCCACACAGATGACATTCATATGATTTCTCCCCTGTGTGTGTTCTCTCATGGTCATGAAGGCTCCATGACTGAGTGAAGGATTTTCCACACAGGTGACATTCATATGGTTTCTCAGCTGTGTGTGTTCTCTTATGATTTTGAAGACTAGAAGAATCAGTGAAAGTGTTCCCAGATAGATGACAGTTATAATGCTTCTCACCAGTATGTGATCTTTGATGCTGATGAAGTTTATCAGATTGACTGAAGGCTTTCCCACACACAGAGCATTCGTTTTTCTTCACTTGTGGTTGAGGTTCATTGTGAAGTGTAATCTTCAGGTTATTGGTAAATGTTTTCCCACATGGCTGAGATAGGGATGAACGTTTTCCAGAATTAGTCATCTTGTGTCTTCTGAATGCAGATTGATATTTGAAAGTTGTGCTACACATCTTGGCTTCAAATTGCTTTTCCTTGGTCTGTATTCTCCCCTGGAGATTAAATGTGAAACCTTAATTTCTTTCCAATAAATTACATTCATGCCACTTATGACATTTAAGTTCACAATTTTTGGGAAATGATGTACTATATAGATGTCATGTATGTGGCCTTTAACAACTCTATCTCTTACTGTGTTTCCTGAGTTTATAGTGGGTTCCAGATTGTTTCTCTTGATTTTGTCTTGGTGATTTCTCCCTTTTTCACTCACTAAGGGATTTTTCACAATGAAAGTATACAATGTGAAAGTGCAGTGTAAATTAGGAAAGGTTATATGATGTTATTGTAGTCATCTAGTACTTTTAACTCAAACCAATGGAAAGGTTTTCATCAGAATGACTTATCTCTTTTGAGAAACAAACTGTTATTTTGATATGCTAATATGTTATTTTCATTAAATATTAATTCAAGAGCTATCAGCAAATTATAGCCTTAAATGTTTTTATATTGACTTATATGCTAATAGCATCATTTTACCAATACAGCAAATATTTTTCATTTATAGTATCACAAATGAACTCTGAATATATTAATAATAATAAATTAATGTGTTTCAGATTTTAGATGAAAAACTGTTCACTTTATGTAAAGCTCACACACGTGTTACTGAATTTATGTTAAATTGTAAATAATCTCAAGGCATTTCAGATGACATGACTTATACAGGGTTTCTCTTGTCTTACATAATGAGGTGTACTCAATTACTAATTTTGCTGAGAAAAGTTCTTTAATTTCTGTGCAAGTATTCAAGAATGCAGAACTTACCATGCTGTTGATGGTGTGTGTTTCATCTCTTCTCATGTGCTGAGTGGCTGTCATTCCCTGTTCTTCTTGTGCATGCTTTCCTTTTGCAATAATTACAAAAACAAATAACTGACAAAAAAGTAAGAAAATGCAAAGAGACAATGCATCAAATACCATACATCTTCTGCTCTGCAAAGACAATTTATATCAATATAATGTTAGTATTACATAAGAAAAGGAAAGAAGGATGTTGCACATATATGTGGAGATAGATCATAGAAATTTTGAGTGCTCAGTGATTTATACTGTAAATCCTTGTGAAGTATAAAACTTCAAGGGAACAAAAGTTAAGATAAACAATATATACCTGAAAATTTGGGACACAATGTTCATAGTTCTAAACTGGAAGCCCATGTTGATTATTTGCAATTTTTAAAACTAACACATCTCAAGAAAATGAAATCTTTCAAATATTTCATGTGAAACTACAATAATAAACTAAGTGATTCAACAATAAAAATCAAATATCAAAACTAAACTTAATGAATTAGATGTGAAATGAAACACATGAAAATCAATAAAAGAAATTATGATCAGTAGTTTAGATTTTTTGTTTGCTGCATATGAAATTTATACTCAGTTTGGAGCATGAACAAAACAGTAAATGTGCTTTGTAGTACCTTGTTGTTTCATCTCTTGTCCTCACCTTTAAGTCCCTTCTTCTCAATCTGTTTTCTTTTGTTAATTTTATCTGTCTTCAATTATGTTTTTGCATGGATTATTGATATTCATTTGTGATATTTAGAATCTGTACATGGCATAATTTAAATCTTTTCTTCCTTTCCCCTTTTCCTGCTCTGTGACTTCTAAACCCCTTCACAATTGCAAGAGTTCTTTTTTGCTTCTTTTCTTCAATAGTTTTTACATTTTTCCTTTACTTGCCTTACTCAAATGAGATAAAATGCTGTGTATAAAATCTCCATCTGATTTAATTCCTTCAACCTGCTATTTCCAACTTGCATCTATTTTCCTAAAACACCTCAAATTCTCTCTTTAAAGTGGAGTGGTATTCCACTATATACAGATAGCTCATGTCCTTTTTACCTGTCATTTATACCCCATCTATTGATGGACATAATTGCTAATTCCTGGATTTAGCCATTACAAATTGCTCTACTATAAACATTGGTAAGTATGTATGATTATAACATAATACATGTACCATAATTGAAAAAACACTTAGAAAGTGAAATTGGGTCATATTGAATTCCTACTTATTTAGAGAAGTCTACATACTGCTTTCCATACTGATTGCAGTAGTTTATATTCCACCAAAAACAGAGCACTGTGCCTTTTCTCCACAGACAGATACAGCAGAGAGTGGTGTTCTTTCATTTAACGATTCCCATACTTTTAGTGTAAGTAATCATTATCCTGCTTCAATTTGCATTTCTTTCATGGCCATAGATGTTGAGCAATATTTCATGTACGTTCCCTGTTCATCATCCTGTGATATGTACTGATAGATTCCTGCTGTCCTTTTCTTGATTGGGTTTTTTATTTAATGTGATCTAATTTTTATGTCTGTGTATTCTACAAAGTACTCTTCTATTTGAGGAAAATGTGGACAATAATTTTCTATTCTTTATGTTTTCTCCTTACTGTATGGATTCCTTTGCTGTGAGGAAGCTTTTTAACTCCAGATAGTCCCAATTTGATTATTTATTTATTTCTTATGCACTTAGTGTTCATTTCTGAAAGTCTTTGCCTATATATATCTCTTTAAAGATTTAACTTCTTTAATATTCAAGAGATTCAATATTTCTGCTTTCAAGCTCTTATACTTGATCTATTTGGAGTTTACCTCATTACCTTATGAGATATAATAATCTTCATCAAATACTTGCCCCACACCATTTATTGAGGAGCTGTAATTAGTCCAGTACATATTTTCACAATTTTGAAGAGTGGTCAGAGAGATGAATGTGTCTTCAGCTGTTCTTTACCCTCTATTCTGTTCCAGGGTCCTCCCACATGGTTTTGTTATGCATTTTCCATCACATTTGCTTTGTAAAGCAACTTGATGTTAGATGTTGTGAAGTCTCCTACTTTTCTCTTCTTGCAGAAATTGCTTTTGTTGTTCATACTGTTCCACTGTTAAAAGAATTTCAGGAAATATTTCTCTAATTCGATGCAAAATATTCTTAGTACAGTGGTTCATGAACTTAATTATTTCCACAGTTATGCGTAAAACAATCACATTCATGTTGAGCCAGTAAAGCTCAACTTGCTTATGTTTGTCACTCAGTGAAGAGTCCACACAAAAAACAATGTTTGATAATTATTATTTTAGCTAGTCAAATTTTTCACAAAAAGCATAATACCTGAGTGGAACTAAGGCACTCTTGTATTTTGCAGTGTATCCTTTGAATGAGTTTTGAGACTATGTACTTCAGAAATGGTTATGTACTTGAAACTATGCTCAACTATAGCAGAGAAAGAGATATTGTGATAGCTACTGTTGATGTCCGGTTGTCTTAATGTAAAGTACTGTGTTGCCTATGTTGTCCTGTTCTGATCTGCTCTGTAGTGTCCTCTTTTGTTTTATTCTCTTTAAAATAAAATTTAAAAAAAAGAAATGGCTATTCTGCCTATTAAGAACATTTGTGCAATCATTTTTTTATATTTATTGATTCATTTTAGTATATCTTTCATGACCTCTTCAACCTCTTTTTTCAAGATAATGTAGGATTCATTGTAGACTTCTTTTCACTTCCTTCATTAGTTTAAATCCAAGATTTAACTTTTCCTGATGCTAATGTAAATTGTATTGCTTTCATAATTGTCTCTCACCGATTTCACCATTGTTATACAGATATACTACTGATTTCTCTGTGTTGACTTATTATCCTGCTATGTTGTGGAAACTGATTACTAATTTTATGATTTTTCCAGTTGTCATGCTTTGTGTATTCCATATATGGTTTCATGTCATCAGCAAATAATAATTTGACATCATCCTCTTATACATATATCTATTGTAATTATATGTTGTACCTGATTGCTCTAGCTATGTTTCAAATATTACGTTGAAAGGGACTGAAGATCTTTGCATCCTTGATTTGTGCATTATTCTAGAGGGAATGCTTTGTGCTCCTTCACCTTTATAACCATGCTGACCATTGGTGAGCCATAAGTAGCTATTAACAAATTCGCCTATGATTTTTCTTTACCCAATTTATTAGGAGACACTAAAAGTTGTTGTAATATTGCATTTTCTCAGAAATATTTTCTGATATGCTCATGCAGATTTTCACCTTGCTTCTGGTTATTCGCATATGTTTAACCATTCTTCCACATCTGAAGTAAAATCTACTTGGTCATGATATGTCTTTTTGTTAATGATACCTTATATTCTATTCTTAAATATCTTACTGAAGATTATCTGCATCTTTGCTCATGACGGACATTGGCGTGTAGTCTTCTTATTATGTTTTAGTGTATATCTCATTTTTCAATCCTAGTGATACTACCTCCAACAAATGAGTTTCTAAGCATACTATCCTGTAATATTTATCAAAGATTTTTAGGACTGTTGGTGATATAACCTCCTTTAAAATGTTGTAGGATTTATCATAACACAGTGCAAATTTGTTTAATATTAAGACTTTTTATTTGTTTAACATTAAGCTCAATTTTATTGTCTATTATTGCATTGTTAAGCCATTTTGCATCTTCTTGTTTTAATTTTAGTTATTTGTAGAACTCTCAGAATCTAGCCATTTCATCAACACTTTCTAATGCATTGGAATATAATTTTTCATGGTATTTACTATCTTCTGGATTTCAGTGATCTCTTTTTGTGATTTAGCCTTTTCATTTCAAAATCTATAATTGTGAATATTTTCTCAATTTCCCTTTCTAAATTTGTCTAAATGCTTATTTACTTGAATCATTCTGGCAAAGACCATGTATTTGTTTCGCTCCTTCTGGATATTGACATTTATTTTCAAATTTTATGATCTATTCTCTAACATTACATCAATTTTTTGGTAAATTATTTATTTTTACTCTACCATGCTCCCATAACTGAACAAAATTCCACATAATCCACCCTGCAGTCTCTTTCCTGCATCATTAGAAAATTGTTATTAAGAATGAAGTACCAGTATAGTAAGTATTGATAATAGTTGAAAGTATCACTGAAATACCTACCATATATAACTGATGTATTCATCAATGTATTAGTTTTCTTTTCCCAATACACAAGCCTTCCCTAAATAAATAGGGCTAGAATTTGAAACAATTACTTTGAACAGATGAAATTGTAAGTACTCTCTCTTTGGACATGTAAAGATAAAAACTTTACCGAAATGAGTTATCTTAATTAGAAAATCTCACATAACAAACATGATGTCCCTGTTCTACTAGATCTCGATGCTAGTGAATACATAGAGCCAAAAAAGGTAAAACATACAAAAAATATATGCATACATGAAGAAAACTGGAAAAGAAACCAGAAACAGAACCAGAATTTTCCCAAGTACTCCTAGGCCAAAGTGGATACATAAAGAGAGGAAAGCAAATATCAGATAGAGGAACTCTCTGATGAAATATGAGTTTAAAATTAGGTGGTTTTATAGAGGATATGACCATAAGTTTATGGATACAGAGATGTCAATATGAATGAAGAATCCTTAAAACAATACTTTCAAACAGAATTAAGAGCACATTAAATACACTATATATATCCTTTAATTCCAGTAATCCTACAGTGTTACAGCTTAGGAAAATCAAAAATACTAGTATATCAAATACAAAATCAAGAAATAATCATATAATCTTATAAGTTAATACACAGAAAGCCTTCAATAAATTTAACATTATTTGCTGATATACACACATATAATCTACACATGCACCAAATCTCTAGATTATATTTGATGTAGACTTAACATCTCACTGCGTTACCCAGTGATAACAGGTACTGTAAAATCAGAAAATGTGTTTCGGTTTATGTCACCATTCCTGTTCAGTGGAACACTTCTGGTTTTACCAAAAACAAATACGAAAAGCAGAAAATTAAAATAACACAAGTTGCTGAACACATGGAAAGAAAGGTATATTGTGCATATGTCCTAACGAAACAGTTTCTTACATGAGAAGTGTTCAGCATCTTATAAGAAAATGGAGACAAATAGCAAAATGAAAGCTGTGATACAGAGCACTACAGACTTCCTGTATGTTCAAATTTAACATGGAGCAAAAAAATCAGTGATTCCAACTATTCACAACAGCTTCAAAATGTATAATACATACTTAAAATAAATTTAATGAAGAGGTAAAATTATTGTCTACAGGAAATTTAAGAATAATGAATAAAAATATGTAATTAGATGCTAGAAGATATAAAAGCTCTCTTTTGTGTACAGAGTGTTGGATTTATTTAACTGAGAAAATCTTAGAAGCCCTCTGTTTATCAGTAGTTTAATGCACAAATAAGTAAATAGCCAAATATAATTTTATGTGTTCAGGCCTGGTTCAAAAGAGGTTATCAATGGGTTATGAACTGACCAACCTCTCTCAAACCCTTCCTATCATATTTTCTATTAAATTATTCATGAATCAAGCCACTTTCAGAGGTAAATAAGTCACTCTTCCATGATATTTTCATCTGGAGGAAGCCAACCACGCACTGAAAATTCTGATATTATAGCCCCAATATACATATTTTAAAAAATTTGTACTCATAGGTAGAAAAATGACAAATACAATCTCTAATACTTTGGATGCTATATTATTGCTGTGGATATAATAAACATTGTATCAATCATGATCGATAAATACATTGCACTTCCAAACAAAATAAAACATTCTTAACACATCTAGAAATATAATGCAAAAGGGTGTGAGTTAGAACACTCTGTGAAGGAAAATAAAGGATTTCTCAGCAAGAAAACAAAACTCGTGTGGTAAGAATAGCACATATCAAATATCTACAAACACAGAGTAGGAAAAACAGCAACACAATGATGTTAAATTTGGGAGTGAGAGGATATTTCTAAAGGTCATATATGGCAAACATGTACATATTGGATGATGTTTTACTCATAACTAACATAAAAATCATGACATGAAAGAATGGTCTGCTTAAGAGAACAAGCCACAATCGGAAATTCAAATGTCACAAGATGTCTCTTATATTCAAAATAGAAAAGGTGATCACAATGATTGCAATGAAAGAAAATCAGAAATAGATTATGGAAGAAAAAGATTATGTAAATGAAGGAGTATAAAAATACCACAACTTTTTCATCCACTCTCCAGTTCATGGGCATCTTGATTGTTTCCAAGATTTAGCTATTACAAATTGTGCAGCTATGAACATAGATGCACATATATCAAGGTGATATGAACTTTCCAGTTCCTCTGGGAAAATACCCAGCAGGGGAATAGCTGGCTGGAATGGAGCTGTTTTCACTGTTTGTTCTGATTGGATTTATTCTGTTTTATGTTGTTTGGATTTATTTCTTTATAAGGCAAATTTAGTCTTTTGCTTTGAAACTTCTTATTCTGTTTTGTTTTGTTTGTTTTTATTATGTCTGACTGTAAAGACAGATTTTTTTTATTTCTCCTGGGGATCAAACTCACAACTGCACATTTGCAAGGTAGGTGCGTATGTCGCTGAGCTAAATCTCCAGCCTAGGACAGATATTTTAAAGAAAACAAGAGACATTATTGTACCCTTATTGATTACATATTGTTGTATTTCAAAGTTCTGTCTCACTTTCATTGTTGTGTTCTGAGTAGCTTTATTCTGTTTTGTACTGTTTGAATTTATTCTCTTTAAATTGAAAAATATACTTCATGCACTCATTGGTGTGGTATCCTCTAAGTTGAAACATTGATCTAGAGTCTGGTTTATGGTAAAAAGTCTGATTACCTCCAACAGGATTTGCCTTTCATGTAAATGAAAAATTGCATCTGCTTTGCAGTATTCCCATTGTATCTTGTAGAAAGTAAAGAATTAGATACTGATGATTATAAGAATAGTTGCACACAATGACCAAGTCTATGGAAAACTATCAAGAAGGAATAAGAGGAATGTACAAAAAAGCCCACGCAATGCAATCAGCACGAAAATAGTTAAGGTGTTTCGTTACATTAGGAGGAAATCTACACTGTGTTTTCAAACTGTCAAGTCCGTGTGACACTTGTGCTCTTCTTAAGTTTAAAGAAATCACAGCATCACCCAGAATTCAAAATGATAAACTTCAGTTATTGGTGAGAAATGGATGCACTCAGAGACAAGTCTTAAGCAGAAATATATCAGAAAAACAAGCTTAAATATTCCATGAGTTTTGCATATATATATATATATATATATATATATATATATATATATATATATTAGGTTACATATTTTGAAAAGGTAGTGAACTCCCAGGATTGACGTAGGGAGGATACAAGGGAGAGAAGTGAAAGGAAAATGAAGATTTCAGGTGACTCGTGTACAGGTACCACCTTAAGACAGGAATGAATTTTTGTGATACAAACAGATACTACTAGAAATGGAAAACTATGAAAACCTCAAGATGGAAAGACATAGAAATCTCCATGGCAGAGTGAATATGATTTAAATTTATAATTTAGCACTCAATAAAAACTCCTCAAGTACACTCATGCTGAATTTTTACATGTATCACACACCTCATTATGATGATCAGGTGATGACAACCATATATAAAATATTTGTCATATTTATAAAGTCCAAAGTTTACTTCACATATTGGCTCATTATTTGGTGATTTATTTACAGGCCTATGGATGAACCACAATAGAGATTGAGGGGAAAGTAGCATGAATTCTACACAATGTTGGATTGATTGCACATAGGATAGAAGGTAGGTGCATACATAGGTAGATAGAAATTTGATCAACTAGACTCACCAAGAGACATCAGGTTGTTGATGGTTTCCTGCATCACATCTTTATACAGCTTTCTCTGTGCTGTGTCCAGCAGTGCCCATTCATCTGCGGAAAATCTTATGATCACGTCTTCAATGGTGATTGATTCCTACAACACCATGCATATTCCAATTTAGAAACAGAAAAAGTGACAAACTTCCTAGTATATGTAGAGGTGATGGCACTGAGGCAAAGGAAAAAGACCAGACATGGAGATGACAAACTGCTTAGGAAAACAGTCCACTGACTGCCAGCAACAGACTGGGACCTGATGTCACAGACCATCCCTGAGAGACATAAATTATATACTCATTAAATTATTATTATACAATGTATGACATGCCACATAGCATAGGAAAAACAGGTCAACTTCTGATAAATCTGGTAGTTATGTCTCCTACAAATTTACCATAAAATTTAAACTTCAAAATAGAAAACAAAAAATTGGTGGCCCATTTATTTAAGGAGTTTTATAAACAATATCACAATGAAAGTTATTACAAAATTTTGCCATATGTATGCCATGGTCATCATTAATTCATTCTCACCCATGTGTCAGATATTACTCATCAATAGAATGGGTGATATTTTTGTGAATGTTGAAAGAACCAGCCTTTCTGTATCTTAATATCATACAATATATGTTATTTGTAATAATGGAAGAAAAACTGGAAGCTATCATTTGGATCTCAGAGAATTTGTTACCTTTTCTATCTCACAGTATCACTTGTTGCAATATATTTTCACTCCACAGAGCTTGACTGATGAGAATCATGTTTCAAACCAGACTGATAAGCAATACTAGAAAAATCTGCTATAAGTTGTTCCCTGAGAACAATTGTAACGATCATTCTCAGTATTTTCAGGATTTTTTTTTGGTCGCAGGTATCAAACTCATGACCTGGCACTTGCCAAGTAGGCACTTATTCCACTGAACTAAAGCCTTGTCCAATTTTCTGGATTTTCAATATTATACTCTACAACGGGCTCTTGTATTTGAACTCTATCCAAATATTCACATTAAAACATACTCTTTTTCAGGTGGCATCTATCAAACCCTTGAAAAATAACAACTGATATACCATGCTGACACAAAGAAAGAAAAATTTGACGAGTTTGTAATCAAACTAATACACCTCGTGATGATAACATTCATTGAAATAAATTGGGCAAAAAGATTGTACGTCCCTAGGTTTATCTTGCTTATGTCTTAATAAAAAAGTGAAATGAAAGATGTGATAAAAATAGGGATGTGGTTTGATAAAATGAGGACAACTAGGAGGAATGGGAGGATAAAGGGGGTTGGGTGAAGACACTCAAAAGATGAAGATATCTTATGTATATGAATCTGCTCCACACAAGGAATTTAATTATTATGTAGCTCAAACATGCAGCAATATAGGAGAAAATTTCATAAAACTTACATTTCTTCAATTTTTCTCATTTTCATTTTGATAGTGTGTTCTTATTTTTGTAGCTCAGTAAAGTTAGTGGTCATTTAAGTAAATGATATTCAGCAATGTGGTATGAACATTTGAAGTATGTATCTTTGAAGCTTACCTTTTGAAATCTACTGTCCCAAATTCTTCCCTCATTTGATCTCTTCAGTCCCATTTTTGGCACATTTGCCATATGACATGTTTACATTTCTTTTGTGGAGTTGATACATACACATAACATATTGTAATTAATTTTATACAGCTTTCCAACGCTTTGATTTTCAGTCGTGTTTTAATTAGAGAAATACTAAGCACCAAGCTTCTTATATTTATTTTGTACTTCATTATTCATTGTTTCTTTGTGTTATCTTAAAGAGAATTTAAAAATCAAAACTATACAGAATTTCAAATCATGCTACTATGAAAGTAAAAATTGTTATTATATTGCTTAGTGTTGTCTTCAAAATAGTTTCTCAGATTTACATATGTGCATATTCAAAATTAATCAAACAATATAAAAATTAAATTTTCCTTTGAAAAAACTAACAGGATGTGTATCAAGCTTATCTTAGCTAATATATATATATATATATATATATATATATATATAATTATTTTATCTTTTCACCAATCCCAATTCATTTTTTTCTTTAATCAGTTTTTTCCCTTTCATATTATCTATTACACCTTTTGGATTTTTAGTAGAATTTCAGTTTGTTACATTAGGGAAAAATACAACACAATCCAAGCATGTTTTAATTTTGAGTATGTTCTCAAGTTGCATCCATTTACTTAGGAAAGGCTCAACTTTTTCTTTATAGCTGACAAGTACACCATTGTACAAAAATAGGACATTCTTTATATCCATTCCTCAATTTATGGGGGAATTTTTCATATAAAGGAAACCATGAGAAATATAGAATCTGCTAAGAAAACGTATGCAATTTTCAGAAAGGAAAAATATTTTACCAATATTTTACTATTTTACCTATGAAAGACTTCAAAGATATTGTTTGTTTACAAAAACACACTACACTGCTGGCTTTTAAAGAAGAAACTGAAAATGCATGTGCAGGAATTTTACATTTTGACAAAGATTGTGCATTCAGCAGCATCACACTCGTCTGCAAGCTAA